>PVKP010004508.1:0-97226 GCA_004027715.1 Plecturocebus donacophilus
ATCCATGTGCCAGGGACTTTAGGTAGGAAAAATGGGGAAATTTTGACCAAAGGGTACAAATTTTCAATTTTGCATTATGAATAAATTCTGGAGATCTAATGTACAGCATGATTACTATAGCTATTGATACAGTATTGTATCCTAAATTTGCTAACAGATTAGATCTTAAATGTTCTCACCACAACAAAAGTAACTATATCATTCAATGGATATGTTAATAAGCTTGATTGTGACAATCATTTTTACAATGTGTATGTACAACATGTTATACACCTTAAATACATACAATGTGTATTTGTTAATTATACCTCAATAAAGCTGGTAAAAAGTCTAACAAAAAAAGTCACATGCCAAAATATGCACTAATCAAGGTCTCCAGATCTCTCTCTGGATTTTCTTGGAAAGAGGGTGTTACTCACAGAGTGGCAACCATATCCAGCACTTATCTTACTTTTTGTAGAGACAGTGTCTCACTGTGTTGCTCAGTCTGATCTTGAGATCCTGATCTCAAATGAAGCTTCTGCTTTGGCCTCACAAGTCACTGGGATTATAGGCCTGAGCCACGATGCCTGGTCATGATGTGCTTTATGATATTTCTATACATAGTGATACACTTTTGATATTGAGATATGCACTGATAAGTACAATTAATTAGTTATTCTAATCTGAACCAAATATATTGATTGTCATTTGATAAAAGTTAACCTTTATTCCTACTCTATATTTTTGATTACATAATCTCCATGACCAGAATCTATACTCCATGAAGTTCCATATGAAAAAAGACTGCCTAGTTTAAATGGGCTTTTTACTTTAGCATCAGGAACAGAATTTCATATGTTTAAGCACCCCAAAAAAGAGTATTAAATAATTTAATTACCACTTTTCTATGATGCTGAATTTGACCTGGCATTATTTTGTTTTGCTTTTAATATGCAATTTTAAATAATGGAGATTTCTTAGTACTCTCTTTTGTTAGAATTTTTATATTTGCTAGTTAAAATAATTGTGATAGATGTATCTTCTCTTTAGATTATATAGCTTAAGAATATAGTATTTTCTGAAAGTTTAGAGGTTTTACTAATAAAATTATTTGGATTTGAAAACTTTTCAGGTATTTTTTAAAATAAATATTTATGGGGGTATATTTGACATATAATACATAGTATATATTTACGTGTGCTTGAATAGACATTCTTTTCTTTCTTTTTTTGTTTTTTTACTTTAATTTCTGGGGGACATGTGTAGAACGTGCAGGTTTGTTACACAGGTATACATGTGCCATGGTGGTTGGCTGCATCCATTACCCTGTCATCTACATTAGGTATTTCTCCTAATGCTATTCCTCCCCTAACCCCCATCCCTTGCTATCCCTTCACTATCCTCCCCATCCCCCGACAAGCCCTAGTTTGTGATGTTCCCTTCCCTGTGTCCATGTGTTCTCATTTATGGGTGAGAACATGTGGTGTTTGGTTTTCTTTTCTTGTGTCAGTTTGCCGAGAATGAAGTTTTCTAGCTTTATCCATATCCCTTCGAAGGACATGAACTCATACATTTTATATATATATTAGTATACTTTAAGTTCTGGGGTACATGTGCAGATCTTGCAGAATTGTTGTATAGGTATACACATGCCATGGTGGTTGGCTGCCTCCAGTCCAATGTATTATTCTTATGCAAGGGGTGCTCTATTGTTGGAAACAAAAGATGATGTAGCCACTATGAAACACAGTTTGGAAATTCCTCTAAGAATTAAAAATAGAATCCATAGAATCCAGCAATTTTACTCATCTACACAAAATGAATTGAAAATAGGGTACTCAAACAGATATTTTTGTACACTCAAGTTTATAACAGCATTATTCACAATAGCTAAAAGGTGAAAGCAACCCAACTGTCCATTAATGGATGAATAAATAAACAAAACATAATATATACATTCAGTGGAATATTAGCCAGCCTTTAAAAGGAAGGTACATCTGGCCTGTGCTACAATATGGATGGACTCTGAATATATTATGCTAAGTGAAATAAGCCAGTCACTAAAGAACAAATATGATGATATAATTATACTTACAAGAGGTGCCTAGAATAACCAAATGTGTAGAAGCAGAAAGTAGGAATTACTGTTTATTGAGTAGTTTCACTTTGGCAAGATGAGAAAAGTTCCGGTGACGACAGTTGGTGGAAATACTTGCACAGTGTGATGTACTTAAAGCCACTAAATTGTAGTTCTATAAATGGTTACAAAGGTAAATTTTCTATTATATATATTTTACTGCAAATTTTACAAATCTAAAAAATTACATAGGAGGCTGGATGTGGTGGCTCACACCTATAATCCCAGCACTTTGGGAGGCCAAGGTTGGCAGATCACTTAGCTAAAATACATATGTCCAACCTTGTTAAACTTTAGTAGTATATGAGAAAAGCTATTTCAACTAAATTTGCTATGTTTTCGCACTTTCTTTCAGGCATAATTACACTGTATTGATCAATAGCTATGTCTCACATGGAAACTTTTTCAATGCTCATGACTTTTAGCATATATGTAATACATACTGTTTCATATTTCTAAGAAATTGTTTCACCATGCAGTCTCTGTCTTGTTTCACCAACTGGGTTATATGCTTCCTACTAATAAGAATTAGTTTTGATTCTTCTATGTCTGCAGAGAGTGGTGATATTCATGGTATAGACAAGGAAAATGAATATGTATGGATTCATTCCAATCAGATTTATCCTTAACTCTTTAGAATTATCAAATTCCAAATTAACTAACAATATTAAATAGCATATATACAAGAGAGAAAGTCTCAAAACTGTTTAAGATTATTTATTAAAAAAGTAGTGACAGATGATGATAACACTTATTAAAAGTCATCTGAATTTGCAAGGAGCCCTGATATTCTGGCAAAATAATGGGAAGGGGTGAAGAAGTTGTTTTATTTTTTCTATGTGTAGTTTACCTTATCTTTTAGTTTTTCTGTTTTTGCCGTAGTTTTTTCTTATGAGATTATGGCTGAAAAGCTCTTCATCCTGAATTATTACTGGCAACTGCTTTTTTCAATACCATTTGGGGTCTGTAATAACACAAAGGAAAATTTCATGGGTCTTTTGGTAACTATGTTTTTAATAAGTATGTGTAATGGTATATGTCCTCAGATACAAATGCAAAGTCAAAAAATTTACTCAAGAGCATAAAATATGGTCACCAACTTTCAAGCACATACTACATTTGCCACACTGATTGTACATTTTTCTAATCCTTATCTAACTTCATACTCACATGGAATGTGAATTATTAACTTTATTCTAGGGATGAGGAAACAGAGATCCAGGAACACATTTTTTAAACTCATGCAATTTTTGTACCTTATATGTCAAGTAAACATTTTTAAAAAAGAGATTATTCTTGTTGCTTGTTTTGTTAATGCTATTTGATCTCTGCACCACATTTACTGCTTCTCACAGTGTTTGTGTGTGCACATTGATGACATTTTTAAATGATATTATTTGAGCATATTCTTAAATATTTTCTAGAAATTTTAGGTCAATAAAGAATTGACAAAATCAGCAATTATATTTTTTTCTTAAATCTGTCTTACTTATACTAGTCTCTAGCTTCATGCCTTCACTTGGAGAAAGTTACTCTTTTAAGAAAAAAGTGCTTTTCAATGTCAATAAGCAACATGCAACATGCTTTGTATTCACTTAATGCAACTTTTTATTTAGAAATGAAAACTTGTGTTCCCCAAAGAAATGGCTCACTTTCTGCACCTAGTATTACATTTTTGTGATTTACTGAGATATTAACATGGAAATGGTGATGCTAAACAATAGTTTCAATAGCTTTAAAAGTGTAGTGGGAATCACGATTTCATAAGAAGAAAATTAGTTATGTAGGTAACATTATTGTATAATTTCCCACAGGATTACTACATTGGGATAGGCTTTATTATATCCTAAACCAAGTTTCCTACATTCATTCTAGATATAAAGTAATGCTGAATGTAACAATATCATAAGGCAGCTCACAGTGCGAGCAAAGACATCTGTTAATGGTACCATGAATAGTTATGAACCGAGGTGCTCAAATGGCTTTGCCAGCAAAGCATTGCCTCTTAATTTATTTTTATAGCAAATGGAAGCCTCATTTTTCATGGTTGGGTAGTTTGCATTCAAATGTACCAATAACTTCAAATGCAATCACTTCTACACAGCATGTTTTATTGTAGAGCATAAGCTGGAATTGCTAATGGTTTGTTGATGGGTAGACATCTTCTCCATCAGCACTTTGTCTCATTCTGTATTTTGCTGTTTTGAAAATTATTTTAAGTAATGTGTATTTTATTCATAGTAATATTTTAAAACATGGATTTTTATATGAAGAGTTAATATAATTCCAAATTGTGTAAATATGAAAAAATGTAAATATTTTCCTCTTCGAACCATGGAATTGTTTAACATATATTCCATTATACTGATACTGAAACTTAGCTGAAAAAAATGTAAATGTTTTTCTCTTTGAACCCTGGAATTGCTTAGAACATATTCCATTATACTGATACTGAAACTTAGCTGAAAGGAGGTTTGCATCAAAGATGTATTTATTTGATATGAACTGAAATGTGTCCCCTCACCCACAATTCATATATTGGAAGTTCTAAGCTCAAATGTGACTATTTGGAGGTAGGACCTATATGGAAGTAATTAAAGCTAAATAAGGCCATAAGACTGGGGCTATAATCTGCTAGGATTAGTGATTTTATAAGAAGAGACCTCAGAGAACTAGCTCTCCTCTGCTCATTCTCTCTCTCTCTCCCTCTCTTCCACACTCCCCTCTCTCTTGCTCCCTCTTTTTTTCTCTTTCTCTGTGTGGACACACAAAGACAAGGTAATATGAGCACACAACTAAATGACAGCCAACTGCTAGCCAAGAGAAGAGATCTCAAAATAAACCTGCCTTGCCTGTACCTTGATCTTGAACTTCCCAGCCTCCAGAACTGTGAGAAATAAATTTCTCTTGTTTCAGCCCCCCATCTGTGAAATCTTGTTATGACAGCCTGAGCAGACTAAAGCTGTATTAAAATATTTTCATAATCAAGCTTTTATAAACAAGAATTCAGTTATAAATTTAAAATCTATGGAAATGACAACTTCATTCATAAAACAGTTATAGATGATTGGACAACTACTACAACTATTACCAAAGTTGCAAAGTTAAAGTATTTCAATAAGTTACTTCTTCCACCACTTTGAATAACTATTTAAAAGATGTGATTTTAGTTATACATGTCTGTATCTTTATTCTTGAGTTAGAAATGGAAAAATAAAATTGTTTTGTATTTTTTTTCCAGAGGTAATTAAATTTATTGTGGATTATAGTTTTTTAAGTTGCTAACAATGCTCCACAACCTCTGAAAAAGCAACTAAAATTTTTTTTTCCCAAATCAGCAATCTTGCGATCCCATCTTTGAGGTAGTAAGGAAAGGATACTAGAGGACTTTCATCTACTTTCTATTATGTAGAAAGGATAGAATGATGTTAAACCTATACAAATGAATGTCGTCTACGAACATGATACCAGTAATGTCAACCGCAATTTTATGGTAAGAAAATATATTTATATTCATATTAAATATGTTGTTAGATAAAGCAATTGGTAAAATTAACACATATTTCACTGGGCTTTCCTTTTTGAAATATAACTATATTTATTAACTTATGTTGTAGTTACACATAGTGTTGGCTTTCTGATGTATTTATAAAAGTATTCTGATTTTTAATTGCTATATAATAATTATACGTATTTATGGGGTACATATAATGTTTTTGATACATATAGTGTATATTGATCAGTTAGGATTAACATACCCACCATCACAAACATTTTTTATTTCTTTGTTTTGGGAATATTCAGTATCCTTCTATCTATTCAAAACTATAAATACATTATTGTTGACTGCATTCATTTTACAGTGATATAGGACACTAGAATTTATTCCTTCTATCTAGCAGTAATTTTGTAATCTTTAATAAATGTCTTCTTATTTTCCTTCCCCCAGCCTTTAGTATTCTCTGTTCTACTTTCGACTTCCATGATATGAAACTTTTTTAGCTTCCAGGTATGAGTGAGAACATGCGTTTAGCTTTCTCTTCCTGGCTTATTTTACTTAACATAATGTTCTCCAGTTCCATCTTTGGTTTCACAAATGACAGGATTTTCAGGTAATGTTTTTACTAAACATGTAAATAATGATTCTCTAGTCAAATATTATTTGTTTGACCAAAGAACCATATATTAAAAAATAATTGACTGTAGGGTAACAAATTATTGAATTATTTTGTCTATGAATTTATAATAATGACAATACTATGAATACACACTTGAGTACGTTCAAACATGAGTTATTGTATTTTATAATCTTCAAAGTTGTAAACAGCAATGGTTTAATCAAAACTAAACAAGATAGAATTATTGAATAAATTTACAACAAGTATGAGGTGATGACAGGAGACATGTATTTAGTCAGCAACAAAATCAGTATTGCAATTTTGGGGGAAAAAGAGGTAAGTTGAATCTACAGATAAAGAAGATGATAGAAAATAACAATAACACCTATTATCATTATGTTTTACCTATTTTTGCCAATTGCAATTTGCTGTAATTTTAAATCTTATTTATTTATATATAGTCATACATTTAATTTCTCAAAAATTTATGACAGTTACCATCATTAATCACACTCCAATTCCTAAATTTTACCTTCTTTGGAGAAAGCAGGTTTGAAAGTGAAGATCCCATCCAATGTAATACATTTGGAAAAAGATGATGAAACTGGAATTTTAGCTCACATTGGCTTAGCAAACAGTACTGAGAATCATGTTTGGTAATTTTTAGTATTTTGATCACAAACTTTCTATATTAAATGTATTTCTTTTATATCCCACAATTCTAAACTTATCATTTTCATTCATTTACAACAAATAAAACTCAACAAAGACAACAAATGCTAAAATTTGTGAAAAATTATGTTTGAAGAAAATAGTCAACATTTTCTCTTTAGTGACATGTCTTGCAGCATGTACCCAAAGGTTTTGAAATAATTTTATAAGCTGCTAACTCATTCAAAGATTTCTTGTCAGACTTATGACTGACATTCTTATCAAAGAAAAATTAACACAATATAACATTAATTAGTTTAAAGTGAATGATTAAATGACATTTACTAGATTCAGTGTTTTGGAACCTCTATCACACCAAAAAGAAACCTATACCCAATAAGCAGTTTCTAAATCGAGCTCTCTTTCCAGCTAGTGGCAAATTCAATATACCTATTCCAGGCATTTCACATAAATGGATTCATACAATAGATGACCTTTTGTGTCCAGCTCCTCTCATTTAGAATAATGCTTTCGAGGTTCATCAATGCTCAAGAATATTTCAGTATCTCATTCCTTTTTTATCAAGGAATAATATTCGATTGCATAGATTTATCACAATTTATTTATCCATGTATTCATTTATAAACATTTGAGATGGTCCTCTTTTTGCTGTTAAACATGAATGAATACAAATTTGTTAGTGTACCTCTTCAATTCTTTTGGATAAATATCTAGGAACAGAACAAATGGATCATGTGGTCATCGTATCTTTAACTTTCTTAGGGACCACCAAACTCTTTTCCACAAAGGTTGTACAATTTCACATTCTCACCAGAAATGTGCAAGGATTTTAACTTTTTAGATCATTGCTAACACTTTTTACCTTCTATATTTTAGTATAGTTATCCTAGTGAGTGTGAAATGATATCTCACTGTGATTTGCGTTTGCAAGTCTCAAGCAAATGATGTCATCTTTTCATAGGTTAGGCAGTCCTTTATATTTCTTCTTTTGAGAAATATCTATTCAATTCTTTTATCATTTAAAAGTTGTTTTTTGTTTTTATGTGAATATGTTAAAAGCATTCTTCATTTGTTATGAGTATTAGACCCTTATGAGATATAAGAATTACACAATTTTTTCCCAATTTGTAGTTTTGTCATTTTACTTTTCAAAAATAATTTCAACTTTTATTTTAGATACAAGGGGTATATTTGGAGGTTTGTTATATGGGCATATTATATGATGCTGAAGTTTGGGTTACAGATCATGTCACCCAGGTAGTGAGAATAGTACCTAATAGGCAGTTTTTCAAACCACACTCCCTTCTCTCCCTCTTGCCTCTAGTAGCCTGCAGTGCCTGATGTTCCCATATTTATGACCATGTATGCTCAATGCTTATCTCCCACTGATAAGTAAGAATATTCACTATTTGGTTTTCTGTATCTCCATTAATTCACATAGAATAATGGCCTCCAACTGTATCCATGATGCTGCAAAGGATAGGATATGTTTTTATCCTTTTTATGGCTGTGTAGTATTCTACACATTGTTACGGTGTATATATAACATGTTTCTTTACCCAATCTACCATTCCTGGGCACCTGGATTGATTCCATGTTGCTGCTATTGTAAATAGTGCAGTGATGAACATATGAGTATATGCACCTTTTTGGTAAAATGATTTATTTTCCTTTGCGTATATACCCAGTAATAGAACTAATCAGTTGAATATAGCTATTTTAATTTCTTTGAGAAATCTCCAAACTACTTTCCACAGTGGCTGAACTACTCTCCCACAAGCTATGTATATAAGCATTCCCTGTTCTCTCAACCATCACCAGCATCTGTTGTTTTTTGACAGTTTAATAATACTCATTCTGACTGGTATGAGATGGTATTTCCTTGTGGTTTTGATTTGCATTTCTCTGATGACTACCAATAATGATGAACATTTAAAAATATTTTTGTTGGCTTGTATGCATTTTTTTGAGAATTTTTTTTTTAATATTCTCTGCCCATTTTCTAATGGGGTTGTTCGTTTTTGCCTCTTGATTTCTTTAGGTTCCTTATGGATTATAGATATTAGGCCTTGGTTGGGTGCATGATTTGCAATTGTTTTTCCTTTATGTAGGTTTTATGTTTTCCCTGTTGAGAGTTTCTTTTGCTGTGCAGAAGCTCTTTGATTTAATTGGGTCCCAATTGTCAATTTTTGTTTTTGTTTCAATAGTTTTTTAGGACTTAGCCAAAATTTTTTTGTGAAGGTAAATGTTAAAAATGGGTATTCTCTAGGTTTTCTTCTAGGGTTTTTATAGTTTTGGTATTACATTTAAATATTTAATCTATCTTAAGTTAAATTTTGCATATGGTAAAATATAAGAGTCTACTTTGATTTATCTGCATGTGGCTAGTTATCCCTTCACTCTTTATTGAATAGGGAGTCCTTTGCCCATTGCTTGTTTTTCTCAGCTTTGTTAATTAACAGATGTTTGAGGGTATATGGCTTTATATCTGAGTTTTCTATTCTGTTCCTTTGGTCTATGTGTCTGTTTTTGTACCAATACCATCCTGTTTTGGAGAGTATAGTCTTACTACATAGTTTAACATTGGGCAGTGTGATGCCTTTGCCTATGCACTTTTTGCTCATGGTTGCTTTGGCTATTTGAGCTCTCTTTTAGTTTCATATAAGTTTTTTATCGTGTTTTCTATTTCTGTGAAAAGTGATGGTAGTTTGATAAGAACACCATAGAATCTGTAACTTGTTTTTGGACGTATGAAATAAATTGTAATGATATTGATCATTCAATTCATGAGAATAAAATGTTTTTTATTTGTGTTATTGCTGATTTCTCTCAGGAGTATTTTGTAGTTCTGCTGGTAAGATATTTCACCTCCTTGGTTAGCTGTATTCTTACACATTTTGATTTCTTTGCGGCTATTGGAAATGGGATTGTGTTCTTGATTTGACTCAGTCTTGACATCATTGGTGTATAAAAATGCTACTGATTTTTTTTTCATTGTTTTGCATCCCAAAACCTTACTAGAACTGTTTTACAGTCCTAGCAGTCTTTTTTGGAAGAATATCTCAAGTTTTATAAGTAAAAATATAAAGTCTGTGAGAAAAGATAGTTTGACTTCTTCTTTTCCTATTTTGATATCTTTTATCTCTTTCTCTTGCCTGACTTATCTGGCTAGGACTTGCAGTACTATGTTAAATAGGAGTGGCTAGAGTGGGCATCCTTGTCTCGTTCCAGTTCTAAAGTGGAATGGTTCTTGCCTTTGCCCATTCAGTATGATATTGCCTGTGGGCTTTTCACACATGGTTCTTACTATTTTGAGATATTTTGTTTGTCTGCAGAATGCTTATTTTTTCTTCATGTTTGAAGGAAATTTGTACTGCATATAATATTCTAGGGTGACATTTTTCCTTCAGACTTTAAATATGCCATGCCACTGTCTCCTAGCCTGTAAGATTTCCACTGCAAAGTCTACTGCCAGATTTATTGGAGCTGCTTGTATGTTATATGTTTCTTTTCTTTTGCTGTTTTTAGAATTCATTCTTTATCTTTGTTCTTTGGGAATTTGATTATTAATGTTTTGAGGCAGTCTTTTTTTAATTAAATTTGCTTGGTGTTCTATACCCTGTTTGTACTTGGATATAGATATCTTTTTTTTTTAGGTTTAGGAAGTTGTCTGTTATCCCTTTGAATCATCTTTCTACCCTTATCTTTTCTCCTATCTCCTCTGTTGGGCCAATAATTCTTAGATTTGCCAATTTCAGGTCATTTTCTAGGTGTGCTTCATTCTTTTCTATGCTTTTTTTTTTGTCTCCTCTGACTGCATTTTCTAATAGCCCATCTTTGGGCTTATTATTATTATAATTATTGCTTGTTCAAGTCTGCTATGAAGAGACTTTGCTACATTATTCAGTATGTCAATTGCATTTTTCAACTTCAGAATTTCTGTTGATTATTTTTAAATTATTTCAGTGTCTTTGTTAAATTCATCTGGTAAAATTATGAATTCCTTCTCTGTTTTATCTTGAATTTCTCTGAATTTCTTTAAAACGGCTATTTTGAATTCTCTGTCTGAAAGATCAAATATCTCTCTCTACCAGACTCGTCCCTGGTGCCTTATTTAGTTAGTTTGGTAAGGCCTTCTTTGCATGCAAGGTCATGATGCTTGTTGGTGTCTATTGGTGTCTAGGCATTGGAGAGTTACATAT
Source organism: Plecturocebus donacophilus (assembly GCA_004027715.1). NCBI lineage: Eukaryota > Metazoa > Chordata > Mammalia > Primates > Pitheciidae > Plecturocebus > Plecturocebus donacophilus. Next base: position 11,112 of record PVKP010004508.1, read on the forward strand.
TTATTATAATCTTTGCAGTCTGGGATTATTTTTATCCCCCAATCCTTCTTGGGGTGTCTTTCCGGGTATTTGAAAGGACTTGGGTGTTGTAATCTAAGCTGTATCTGCATTGGGGAACACTCAAATGCCAGTAGCATTGTGGCTTTTGCAGACGTGTACTGTAATGCCTGGGTGGTCTCGGATAAGATCTGGAAAACTTATCTGAATTATCAAAGACTCTTGTTCTCTTCCTTTACTTTCCCCCAAAAGGTGTATCTCTCATTGTGCTGCCTTGTCTAGAATTGGGGGTGGAGTGACACAAGCACCCCTGTGGCCATCACCACTGGGTGTTCAGGCACATGGGGTTTACTGGCAGGCTACCTCCAATGTTCACGCAAGGCCCAGTGATTCTCTGGTTAGCCTGTGATGAATGTTGCTAGGCATGAGACCCACCCTTCAGGAGAATGGGATACCCTCTGGGCCAGGACATGTCAAGAAGTACCATCTAAGAGCCAAGGCCTAAAATTTGGGACCCTAAGAGCACACTTAGTGCTCTACCTTTCATGGCTGAGCTGGTCCCTAAGTTGGAAAGCAAAGTCCTCTTTACTTTTCCCTACGCTTTTTTCAAGCTGAATAAGTCTCTCACCATAGCCACTACAGCTTGAATATAATGTTCTGGATCTCATTTGAAGAAAGCACATCTCGGAGTTTTACCTAAAGCCTGTGGCATATTGTTGCTGGTTATTTAGGGCCCATGGTCCCTTTAGTCAGCAGGTATTGTATTCTGACAGGAATGCATCTTCTTTTCAAGGCAGTGGGTACCCTTCTGGTCCAGGGTGTGTCTAGAAATGTTGTCTAGGTACTAGAGCCTGAAATGGGGGTCTCGTGACTCTGCCTGGTGCCCTGTCCTGGTAGGTGCCCTATCCTTAAATACCAGAGTTGATATACAAGATGCAAGGCAAAGTTATCTTTATTTTTCCATCTCCTCTTCTCAAGCTGAAGGCAGGGGTCTCTTCTGGAGTTGTGAACTGTGCTATTTGGGGTTGGGGGATGGCTGGCGCACACACTCCCATAGTCACTCCAGCTGTTGTCTTGGTGGATGACCCCAGACCAACTGGCTCCAAGGCCAGCTCAGCAATAAGACTTGCCTAGAAGTTATAGTCCTCATGGCCTAGACTGCTTTTTGAATTTAATTAGAGCCCCAGAGTGCATTAGCCATGGTGGTGAAGCTTGCCAAAACTCATTCAGACCACTGGGATACACAGTTCTTCTCTGGCTAGGGCTCAGGTGTGTTAAGCCCAGTTTCATTTTCTGCTATGACTGGGCAGTGCTGGTTTCAATGCATAATCTCACAATTGCTGTGTTCTCCCTCTCCCAAGTTCACAGATTCTGTGCCCCACACAACTGCTGTAGGGGGATGAGAGAGGGATGTTGTCAGCAATACAAGAATGTGTTTTCTACCTGCTTCAGTGTCTCTTTCAGTGATATGAAGTAAAAATTGGGTACTGTGAGTTTCACTTGATTTGAGGTTTATATAAAGATTGTTTTGTTGTTTAGATGGTTGTTAAATTTGGTGTTTCTGCGGGACAAACAATTGTGAAGCCTTGTATTTTGTCATCTCACTTCATCCTTTTTCTTTTTTTTAAAGAAAAACAAGAGACATCTCAAATTTATTCGTGTGAATCAAAGATGTCTTGTCAAATAAAAACGAAGACAAAAATTAATTTGAATTTACAGTCATGTATTCTTTCTTTCTAGTTCTATAATGTAGTTTCAGTGCTTCTAATTTATCTACTTAATTATGCATATGTAAAATTCAATCATTAAAAAATTTAAGATGATAATTACTGTATTCATAATATTAATTTCTAAATAAAATAATTTTCTTTGGCTTATTCTGGTGATATTCAATTAAAATTGTGTTGCCATTAGGCATTATTTTTAAAATAATTATATGTATAACATACTAATATAAAGCATGTGTATGACTGGTTATATAATATTATTTACTATTTTCCAACTTGTATAAAATAAGCAACACTTGTTGAATTTATAATATTCAATTTAAAAATTAGATTTTAGGAATTCTATTTATGTTTTATGAATATAAAACCACAGAGTTAAACAGTAATTATATGCAAACATATTCATATCAACCAAACATTAATACAAAATATTTTTTGCTATTTGAGATTAATTTTTCTATACAAAAATATACTTACATTAACAATAATGGAAACTCTTTAATAATCTTAAACTTTATGTCAGGTTAGTGATGGGCAGTAAACTGACATAATTTTAACAAACAGTCCACTAAGTAGGAATAGAGATTACTGTCTCACTGGTTTCTCCAGGAGACCACATCTAACACTGAGGAGGTGTGGATATTTTCTTTTGCAATATAACAACTTTGCTTTTTGTTCTGCCATCTACTTAAGAGAGATAAATTTACATAATTGGAAAAAATAATGTTAATAATTATCACGACATAAATGTTATTACAAGGTTTTCAAGGAATTGTAATATTGGCAGCACAAGTTCAGCAAAGTCAGCTGATGCTATAGAGTTTCCAGTTGTTTAATGAATCTGACAAAACATTAAATGAAACTATGTAAGATACATAATTTAGCTCCGAATATTTTTTCTATGCATAAGCACGTAAGTTTATCAATAAAAATCTTGCCTAATACAGTTTCATTGTCATTTCTATGCCAAAACATTTGAAATATATAAAGTTTTTACTTGAAATACATTGTTGCAGAAAGAAGAGCATGTAAGAAGACACGAGTTTTGCCTGAAAGTCAAGGAATAATAGAGATAGAAATTATGGCATTATGTTTTGCCATATTTCTATCAATGGCATCCAAAGGAAGAAAAAAAAATGAAGATTCAAAGCATGGTCTATGCTAATTTTGAATGCTGCTGAGAACCAAGCAATTTGTATTGCCTTTAGTAAATTCTAGGTCTTTGAGAATTCTGTCAAAAAATATGATATGTAAAATGTGTAGGGAATAAGAAACTAGAAGCAGTAAGAAACACTTTTTAAAAAAAATCTTATATTCTATGTGTGTTTCTAGACTACTTAATGAAAAACAAAAACTTTTTGTTTCATATTGTCAGAGATTTCATGACATATTTTTTTATCTGACCCTAAATATTTGTTTGAACTCTGCTTTATTAATGATGCTTAGAATTTGCCAAAAAATATAAAAATATATGTGGGATGCCATTATTTAGCAGCTACAATCCATTTTGCTGCTGTCGGATTCTCTTTTCTGGCATATGCTGGTGGTAGAAGGTTGATGTTCATAACATTTAGCTTAATTTCCCTCAGGACCTTGATGTGAAAGGTTTAGCAAGACTTAGATGGAACTACCAGTTGGGTTCTGTAGATGTGTATCTCTGGTCTTTCCAAGACATTGTTGCAAAACTAATTATTTTCTTTTTCTTTTTTAGCAGAAATGAGATATCACTATGTTGTCCAAGCTGGTCATGAACTCCAGTAGACAAGTGATCCTCCTACTTCTGCCTCCCAATGTGCTAGGATTACAGGCATGAGCCACCGCACTCTGCTCAAAACTAATTATTTTCAAAAAATATACCAAAATTGTTTCTGTTCTTATACTCGAACCAATTTAAGGTTGTTATGAGAGGTTGTTTTCTCTGAGAGAGATAAAGAAAGTTCTGTTCAAACAAAAGAGACAAAGATTCCAGCTGCCACTGAAAACAACCTCATGCAGAAGGTGGGTCATTCATTTTCTGATTTTGATGTGGTGTAGACAGTATCTATTGGTGACAAACAGAATAGAGTTAAATCAAAATGCCTTTTAAAAAAAGTTTTTGTTGACACCTTTATTATTTCTGATTCAAAGAATAAAGTGACTCACCTAGGATTATGGTTTTAAATTCAACTCCTATTATTGGTAGTGGATTGTCAGACATTAGCTTTTGGGGATATTAAAGTTTTAATGCATAACGTTAAAAGCGTCTCTCATAGGTCTGTTATGATGAGCCATAGACATCAATTCTTTTGAGATGGTAAGAGCAATGCATTTGAGGCTTAGAAATACTATCCAAAGAAAATGTATGAATGAAATAATTTGACTGTAAATATTTATATAAGCTAAACCTAGATACAGCAGACCTATACACAACAAATTACTTTCTATTTGACAATTAAGTCAATTCAGCCATATTGAAAAACCAATATTAACTGATGAAAATATGTATTCCAGATCTATCAGCCACCAGAGTGACATCAGCAAACATGGTGAGGTACGCAACTCCTATGATCCATCAATTCAAAGAGACATCAACAAATCTTGCAAAAAGTGCCAGAATCAGCTTTGCCAGAACTCTAGATAAAAGCCAAGGGCTAATATTTATCCAAAGAAGACTGAACCAATAAAAAGAGCCTTCAAAATACACACATACACACACACACACACACACACACATACAAAAGATTTGAGACATTTTTATTTGCACTGGCTCCACCTTCCTCCTCTGCTTGGCAGTGTCTTGAGCAGCCTGCATTCCTATTTTGGGATGCCAGTCCCTGGATCTAGAAGGAACAGAGGATAACGTATTTGCAAGCAATATTGCCTGTTTTAACTTGTCTGGGACTACTTGGAGAATTTAAGTAAGGAGAAAATATCTGAAAACTACCCATCTGACAACAGATTAATAACCACAATAAGAGTTCAAATATCTCTGTAGGAGAAAATTTAATAAGCTTATTTAAAAGTGGACAAAAGACATAAATAGAAATTTCTCAAAAGAAGACATACAAATGTTAAGCAGGCATAAGAAAACGTGCTCAACATTACCGATCATTAAGGAAATGCAATCAAAATTGAAACAAGATATCCTACCCCAGTTAAAATGACTTTTATCCAAAATACAGGCAATAACAAATGCTGAAGAGAATGTGGAGAAAACGGAACACTTGTACACTGTTGGTGGGAATGTATATTAGTACAACCACTATAGAGAACACTATGGAGGTTCCTCAAATACTAAAAATAGATCTACCATATGGTCCAGCAATCCTACTGCTGGATATACACACATAGAAAGGGAAATCAGTATATTAAAGAGATATCTCCACTCTCATATTTATTACAAAACAATTCAGAATAGCCAATATTTGGAAGCAACCTAAGTGTCTATCAGTGGATGAATGGATAAAGAAATTCTGGTACAGAAATACACTGAAGTGCTATTCAGCTATAAAAAATGAGATCCAATCATTTGCAACAATATGAATGAAACCAGAGATCATTAAGTAAAACAAGCCAGGTACAGAAAGCAAACTTCATATGTTCTCACTTACCTGTGGGACCTAAAACTAAAAGAATTGAACTCATGGACATAGAGAGTACTAATAGAAGCATGGTTACTAAAGACTGAGAGAGGTCGTGGGTGGCGGCAAGGGGAAGTGAGGATGGTTAATAGGTAAGAAAATAAAAACTAGAAAGAACAAATAAAACATAGTATTTGATACCACAATAGGGCGAGTATAGTCAGAAGTAATTTAATTGTATATTTAAAAGATAACTAAAATAATATAATTGGATTGTTTGCAACACAAGGACAAATACTTGAAGTTATAGATACCTTATTTACCCTGATGTGATTCGTACTCATTGCATACCTATATCAAAATACCTTTTATAACTCATAAAAGTACACATATATTATGTACCTTCAAAAATTAAAAAAAAAAATTTAAAAAGAAAGACCACAAATGGATTAGTGTATTAGGGTTCTCCAGAGGGACAGAACTAATAGGTTATGTGTATATATGAAAGAGAGCTTGTTAGGGAGAATTGGCTTACAGGATCACAAGGTGAAGTCCCAGGATAGGTTGTCTGTAAGATGGGGAAGAAAGAAGCTAGTAGTGGCTCAGTCCATTCCAAAAGCAACAAAAGTAGGGAAGCCAACAGTCCAGTCGTCAGTCCATGGCCAAAGGCCTGAGAACCCTCCTCCTGGCAAACCACTGGTTTAAGTCCAAGAGTCCAAAGGCCAAAGAACAGAGAGTCTGATTTCCAAAGGCAGGAAGAATGGAAGAAAGTACCCAGCATGGGAGAAAGGAGAAAGCCAGAAGACCCAGCAAGCCAGCTTATCCCTCCTCTTTCTTCCTGCTTTGTTCTAGCTGCCCTGGCAGCCAATTGGATAGTGCCCACCCACACTGAGAGTGGTTCTGCCTCTCCCAGTCCACTAACTCAAATGTTAGTCTCCTCTGGTAACACCTCAGAGACACATCGAAAAATAATACTTTACTAGCTACCTAAGCATCCTTCACTCGAATCAAGTTGACACATAATATTAACCATCACAATTAGAAACAAAAAGTGTCAGTTTATATATGAAAAAATTGTAGATTGATCCTGTCCTTACTATTTTCTGAACTTTGCTCCTTTCTTCCATACATTACTTGCCATCTTTTCAATTCCTGCGTCTGGCAAAAATATCTGTTGCAAGTGACAACACTTAAAAATCTCAAATTCTTACATTATTTGACAGTGCTTATATATAATGTAATGTCTAAGTAATTAAATAGAAACATTCTGGTCCTAGGGCATTGTGCTTCATGGCTTATGAACTGAGCGTAGGTTCTATCACAAGATTTTATAGTTTGTCTAGAGGTTTCTTATTTTGATGAAAATTGAATCACAGTGATACTTTTCAAAAGATCAATAAATTTAGTGTTGAATATGCCAAAAGAAATAAAATATAAGTTTTTTAAGAATGTAAGACTTGATATCTTGGCTCATACATACTGCTTATGGAAGGTTTTCTTAGGTAAGGATCAGCCATTAGTATTCTGTTGCAAAATGTTTGTTCTATTGTTATCATAGCTTATTAGTAAGATTAATAATCTTGTATTCTATTGGTACATATTCAAACATTTAAAAAACACATTAATTCTAAACACAAAAGAAAATAATATAGTGAAATGTGAGAAAATGTAGTTCACTTCAGTACATTTAAATAGTAGACTTAGGAATTCAAAATAAAAAAATTATAACTTTTACTATTATTGAATGCCAGTTTTTATCACACTTTTCGAGTTTCATTCAATAGGAAAACTTCTCCAGTGTTTCTTTCTCAGATATAAATAAAAATAGCAAGCAATACTTTAAGAAGTTAGATTCTTTCTACGATCTATTTTATTTCTTTTTTTTTTATTGTACTTTGGGCTCTGGAGTACATGTGCACATGTGCGCATCATGCATCCTGCAGGACTGTTGCATAGGTACATACATGCCACGGTGGTTTTCTGTCCCCATCCCCTCCCCCACCTCAGTCGCTTACTTAAGCTGTTTCTCCCAGTGTTACCCCTTCCTATCCCCTCTGCCCTACCTCTGCTGCTCCCCTCGCCTCCCCTCCACCCCCTCACCTAGTGTAGTGAGTGTTGTTCTCTTCCCTGTGACCAAGTGTTCTCATTGTTCATCACCCACCTGAGAGTGAAAGCATACTGTGTTTGGTTTTCTGTTCTTGTGTCAGTTTGTTGAGAATGATGGTTTCCAGATTGATCCTTGTCTCTGCAAAGGATAGGAACTCCTTGTTTCTTATGGCTGCATAGTATTCCATGGTGTATATGTGCCATATTTTCTTTTTCCAGTCTATCCTTGATGGGCATTTGGGTTGGTTCCAGGTGTTTGCTATTGTAAACTGCACTGCAATGAACACACGGGTGCATGTGTCTTTAAAATAGAATGGTTTATAATCCTTTCCATATATACTCAATAACGGGATTACCGGGTCAAATGGAATTTCTATTTCTAGATCCTTGAGGAATCGCCACACTATCTTCCACAATGGTTGAACTAATTTACACTCCCACCAACAGTGTAAAAGTGTTCCTTTTTCTCCACATCCTCTCCAGCATCTGTTGTCTCCAGATTTTTTAATGATCGCCATTCTAACTGGTGTGAGATGGTATCTCAATGTGGTTTTGATTTGCATTTCTCTAATGACTAAAGATGATGAGCATTTTTTCATGTGTTTGTTGGCTACATATATGTCTTCTTTTGAAAAGTGTCTGTTAATATCCTTCATCCACTTTTTAATGGCTTTGTTTGTTTTGTAAATGTGCTTTAGTTCTTTATTGATTCTGGATGTTAGCCCTTTGTCAGATGGGTAGATTTCAAAAACTTTTTCCCATGGTGTTGGTTGTCCATTCACTCTAATGATTGTTTCTTTTGCTGTGCAGAAGCTCTGGAGTTTAATTAGGTCCCATTTGCCTATTTTGGCTTTTGTTGCCAATGCTTTTAGTGTTTTAGTCATGAAGTCATTGCCTATGCCTATGTCCTGAATGGTTTTGCCTAGGTTTTCTTCTAGGGTTTTTATGGTGTTAGGTCTTATGTTTAAGACTTTAATCCATCTGGAGTTAATTTTAGTGTAAGGTGTCAGGAAGGGGTCCAGTTTCAGCTTTCTGCACATGGCTAGCCAGTTTTCCCAACACCATTTATTAAACATAGAATCCTTTCCCTATTGCTTATTTTAGTCATGTTTGTCGAAGATCAGATGGTTGTAGATGTGTAGCATTACTTGTGAGGCCTCTGTTCTGTTCCATTGGTCTGTATCTCTCTTTTGGTACCAGTACCATGCTGTTTTGATTAATGTAGCCTTGTGGTATAGTTTGAAGTCAGGTAGCATGATGCCTCCAGCTTTGTTCTTTTTGCTTAGGATTGTCTTGGCTATATGGGCTCTCTTTTGGTTCCATTTGAAGTTTAAAGTGATTTTTTCCACTTCTGTGAAGAAGGTCAAAGGTAGCTTGTTGGGGATAGCATTGAATCTATAGATTACTTTGGATAGTATGGCCATTTTTACAATATTGATTATTCCTAACCATGAGCATGGAATGTTTTTCCATCTATTTGTGTCCTCTCTTATCTCTATGAGCAGTGGTTTGTAGTTCTCTTTGAAGAGATCTTTTACATCCTTTGTTATTTGTATACCTAGGTATTTTATTCTCTTTGTGGCAATTGTAAATGGGAGTTCATTCATGATTTCACTCTGTCCGTTATTGGTTTACAGGAATGCTTGTGATTTTTGCACATTGATTTTGTATCCTGAGACTTTGCCAAAGTTGCTTATCAGCTTAAGGAGGTTTTGGGCTGAGATGATGGGGTCTTCTAAATATAAGATCATGCTGTCTGCAAATGTACACAATTTGACTTCTTTTCCTAATTGAATGTGCTTTATTTCTTTTTCTTGCCTAACTGCTCTGGCTAGAACTTCCAATACTATATTGAATAGGAGTGGTGAGATATGGCATCTTTGTCTAGTGCCAGCTTTTAAAGGGAATGCTTCTAGTTTTTGCCCATTCAGTATGATGTTGGCTGTGGGTTTGTTGTAAATAGCTTTTCTAGTTTTGAGATATGTTCCATCAATACCTAGTTTATTGAGAGTTTTCAGCATAAAGAGCTGTTGAATTTTGTCAAAGGCCTTCTCTGCATCTATTGAGATAATCATGTGGTTTTTGTCTTTGGTTCCATTTATGTGATGGATTATGTTTATGGACTTGTGTATGTTGAAGCAGCCTTGTTTGAGAAATAAATATTAACAAGTATACCTAAAGTATGTATTTTTAAAATTTCTGTCATAGTATTTAAGGAATGCTTGTCAATGTGTCTGTTAATAAGCACTTCATTTAATTTCTACCTTGTCAATTTTGTGCTTGAAAATTTTTAAATTTGAAAATAGATACAGCTTGCAATAGTGTTTGGCAATGATGAAGGACAGATTTAAGTGCCTACCAAAATGCAAAACATAGCATGAAATAATCTAATTTTTACCTTAATATTTAAACCATGAGTTTTCAGAGTTGTACTTAATATTTTTCCAAACTAGAACAAGATTAGTTCACACTTCAGTACAATAAATAAATAGGTGATATAAATATATCCAATCAAAATAAATAAGAGTATAATACACTTACAGAGAAGCCTCAAAATGACAGGGTTGCAGAAATCTGTCAAAAGAAACATAAACGTTTTTGAGATTGTTTTTATTTCATTTTTATAAATGATAATTACAAACAAGACAAATCTAAAGATAGAACCAGGATAGTGCTGTGAAAATAGATAATTAATGGAGCAATAAATATAAATTTCACATACTACTCAATACCCTCATACTATTCCTGGCATCTCCATATTTCCAGCTACTTTGGCTCTTTCAGTTAGTGGACAATGACTACAATGTCATCAGATCATCCTTTTCATTCCAGACCAAAGAAAAACAAGCATTTGGCTTGTTGGGCCAGATTCTCCAGGAATGTAGAATATCATGCATGGGTGTGTAATCACATATTATCTTTATTTTAATGCAATATCCCCCCAATAAGAATAAAATTAGAAAAAAAAAAGGGAAATTGGAGGTTGAAGAAATGGTTAAGAGTAAAGAAATCAGAATGTATTTCTCATCGGCAATTTTCAGCCACAAAGAAGTAGAAACAGATAAGAAAAACAGGGACATGCTGAGATGTGCTAGATTGTGCTAAAAAGGACACTGTGTTAGAAAGGGGAAGATTCTGTCAACAAAGAGGTTTCAAAATAAATCACAGATTTAGATTCAGGTTAGAGGTAAGTAAAGTCAAGAGCCAATTTATATACTGTAAACAATAGAGTTGGCTGTCTACAAATATCAAGTTTAAAGACAGTGTAAATAAGAGAAAGAAACCCGTAAGAGATGATTGATACATAGGCTAAATTTTAAAATTTTAGAGATGGTAGGCATATAAGTTTAAGGCATGAGAAGGTTAGCTGAAATGGAAATAAGATCTAAGTTTTAAAAAATGTTTAGTTTAGTGTTAAAAATTATTTCAAACTTTAGACATATTTATAAGAGATTATTGTCCACTGTAGTTCAGAATATGACATGTTATTAATAATGTAATTTAAAATTCTTGAGCAGAAGTTAACATGTGAATTTTTGTCTGATAGAGATTCAAATAACAGTGAAAGCCTGATATTGTGATTTGTTGCACTTTTGCATATTCACTAATTTTGCATACAACCAGTAATCTCCTAAAATAAACTGGTTAAATTGGCTATATATGCTAAAGTTTTCAAATGCATTTTAACTGTAACAGCTAATTTATTCTTTATTAATAACTTAAGTAAATTATTGGACACATGTTCATTTTAGATTTGGTTGCAACAAATTAACCAAATCAATTCAGTCTCTATCAAGCTCTACATTTGAAAAGAGAAGAATCAGAGGAACAGAATAATGGTCTTCACTCTCCTGTAGGAGAGATTAGATATAATCTGTGAGTGTTAATGCAGTATGCAAATTCTAATGAATGGAATATATGGAAACACATATAATCTGTATTTTTTTTTCTTAAAAAAACATACTTTTTCTCTCAGCATAATCCATGTTTGACTTTAAAGTTGTCTCAGGTAGAATGAGTCTTATTTTACTCAATATTCACTTATCAGTGTTACAGTGATACATGAGGTTAAAAAGAGGCCTTTTAGTAGTGAAGGAATATATTTATTAAATGGTAATTAATATTCTTTATAACTCTGAATTACTATGTTACTCAGGTATGCCAACTAATTTGCTTTAAGAAACGTGATTTATTAATTCATAGTAAATAATGGATTTTATCAGTATCAATATAGTTAAAATGTTGTTTAAAACAGACTGAGGTTTATTTCTCAAGCCTGATACATAAATTATCTTAGCCTGCATCAGTCACTTATCTAATATTGTTTATTTTGAGATTTTTAAGTTCATAACTAGGCCATTACTGTGGCTTCTTGCCAAGATTGCTGTAAAAATAAATTTGGTCAAAATATGTAGACTTCAGTATCATATCTGGCACAAAATAAAACATTAAATACTGTTACCAACTATTATTACTTCAATTATTATTAATAAAATATATTCCAAGGTGACATAGTAGCACTATCAAGACTAAGTGTGCATTAGCTGTTGACATGAAATATTGGAAGACTTATGTGTAAAACTTTCCAATATATGCAGATGCATAAACATCAATAAAAATTGGAAAAAACATATTCTTATCAGCTTTTCTCCAAAACCAAAATGTTTCAAAACTCTTCCCAGAACAACAATCTTTAAGTTTAAAGAAACACAGTTTTTATGAAAAGATACGCCTATTGTTTGTAAATATAATCTCAGTTTATTTGTGTTGCTATAGTAAAATACTTTGAGTAATTTATAAACAACAGAAATTAATTTTTTATAGTTCTGGAGGCTGAGAGATCCAAGATCAAGACACCACCCATGTCTGGTGAGGATCTTCTTGCTGTATCATCACATGGCAGAAGGCACAAACACTATGTGTTCACATGGTGGAAGGTGGAATGGGAAAAAAATCCTGGCTAGTTTCCCCTAGCTCTTATTCTGATATAATTGAAGAGGACTCAGCCCTCATGACTTAACCTGTACCTGTTAATACTATTACATTGTGGTTTAACTTCCAACAGGAATTTTTCAGGGGACACAAACCATTCAAAACATAGCAAATATTAAATTATTTGATTTAATAGACAATTAAGATTTTATTGTGTCTATTGGTTGAGATAAAACAAAACACTAAATACTAAAACTAAATACTAGCATATGTTTTCAATCATATGTTCTTAAAATTTAGAGATACTACTTACTGAATTCTCTTCATATGTGGTCTGATAGTTTGTTAAAGTACTCTTCAGTACAAAAATAGCCCACTAATCATATTACTCTTTAAAATGCTATAAAACTGAAACTATTAGTGGTTAATTCAAGAGAAATCAACATAATACTTTGTTACTCTCAAGATACTTCAAAAAGAAATGCTACTTTATCTTATATGACTAATTATGTCCATTTTACCAGATCATTTTTGTTTATAGCTATATTCTTATCAAAGGAATCCAAACATGTTAGCATAAGATACTGCACTTTGAGGCTTATTTTTTTTAATGGTAAGCAATAATTTTTAAGCAATTAAAAAGAAAAAAAATCTCAGTTTTCTTCATATGGCTAGTCAGTTTTCCCAATACCATTCATTAAATAGGGAATCCTTTCCCCATTGTTTGTTTTTGTCAGTTTTTTCAAAGATCAGATGGTTGTAGATGTGTGGTGTTACTTCTGAGGCCTCTGTTCTGTTCCATTGGTCTATATATTTGTTTTGGTATGAGTATCATGCTGTTTTCGTTACGGTAGCCTTGTAGTATAGTTTGAAGTCACGTAGCATGATGCCTCTGGTTTTGTTCTTTTTGCTTAGGATTGTCTTGGCTATATGGGCTCTTTTTTGGTTCTATATGAAATTTAAAGTAGTTTTTTCTAATTCTGTGAAGAAAGTCAGTAGTAGCTTGATGGTGATAGCATTGAACATATAAATTACTTTGGGCAGTATGGCTATTTTCACAACATTAATTCTTCCTATCCATGAGCATGGAATGTTTGTCCATCTGTTTGTGCCCTCCCTTATTTCCTTGAGTAGTGGTTTGTAGTTCTCCTTGAAGAGGTTCTTCACACCCTTGTTAGTTGTATTCCTAGGTATTTTATTCTCTTTGTAGCCATTGTGAATTAGAGTTCCCTCATGATTTGGCTCTCTGTCTGTTATTGGTTTATAGGAATGCTTGTGACTTTTGTACATTGGTTTTGTATCCTGAGACTTTCCTGAAGTTGCTTATCAGCTTAAAGAGATTTTGGGCTGAGATGATGGGGTTTTTCTAAATATACAATCATGTCATCTAGAAACAAAGACAAGTTGATTACCTCTCTTCCTATTTGAATATCCTTAATTTCTTTACCTTGCCTGATTGCCCTGGCCAGAACTTCCAATACTATGTTGAGTAAGAGTGGTGAGAGAGGGCATCCTTGTCTTGTGCAAGTTTTCAAAGGAATTCTCCCAGTTTTTGCATGCTCAGTATAATATTGGCTGTGGATTTGTCATAAATAGCTTTGAGATACATTCTATCAATACCTAGTTTATTGAGAGTTTTTAGCATGCAGGGTGTTGAATTTTATTGAAGGCCTTTTCTGCATCTATTGAGATTATCATGTGGTTTTTGTCATTGGTTCTGTATGTGATGGATTATGTTTATTGATTTGTGTATTTTGAACCAGCCTTGCATCCCAGGAATGAAGCCAAATTTATCGTGATAGATAAGCTTTTTGATGTGCTGCTGAATTTGGTTTGCCAGTATTTTATTGAGGATTTTCACATCGATGTTCACCAGGGATATTGGTCTGAACTTTTGTTTTTTGTGTGTGTGTCTCTGCCAGGTTTTGGTATCAGCATGATGTGGGTCTCAAAAAATGAGTTAGGGAGGACTCCTTCTTTTCCATTGTTTGGAATAGTTTCAGAAGGAATGGTACCAGCTCCTCTTTGTACCTCTGGTAGAATTCAGCTGTGAATCAGTCTGGTCCTGGGATTTTTTGGTTGATAGGCTATTAATTACTGCCTCAATTTCAGAACTTGCTATTGGTCTATTCAGGGATTCAACCCCTTGGTTTAGTCTTGAGAGGGTGTATGTGTCCTGGATTTTATCCATTTTTTCTATATTTTCTAGTTTATTTGTATAGAGGTGTTTATATTATTGCTTATGGTAGTTTGTCTTTCTGTAGTATCAGTGGTGGTATCTCCTTTATCAGAGTTTTGTTTCTCTATCTCCTTCATTTCTGCTCTAATCTTGCTTATTTCTTGTCTACTGCTAGCTTTTAAATTTGTTTGTTCTTGTTTCTCTAGTTCTTCTAATTGTGATGTTAGGGTGTCAATTTTAGATCTTTCCCACTTTCTTATGAGGGAATTAAGTGATATATATTTCCTTCTAAACACTGCTTAAGCTGTGTCCCAATGATTCTAATATGTTGTGTCTTTCTTCTCATTGGTTTCTAAGAACTTCTTTATTTCTGCTTTAATTTCGTAACTTGCCCAGTAGTCATTCAGGAGTGGGCTCTTCAGTTTCTATGTAATTGTGCAGTTTTGAGTGAGTTTTTAAATCCTGAGTTCTAATTTGACTGCACTGTGGTCTGAGAGACTGTTTGTTATGATTTCCAATTTTTTCTTTTTTTTTTTTTTTGCATTTGCAGAGGAGTGTTTTATTTTCAACTTTGTGGTCAATTTTGGAATAAGTGTGATGTGGTGCTGAGAAGAATACATATTCTGCTGAAAAAGGGCGGAGAGTTCTGTAGATGTCTATTAGGTCTACTACATCTGGAGCTGAGTTCAAGTCCTGAATACCCTTGTTATTTTTTTGTCTCCTTGATGTGTCTAATATTGACAGTGGGGTGTTAAAGTTTCCCACTATTATGGTGTGGGAGTCTAAGTCTCTTTGTAGGTCTCTAATAACTTGCTTTTGTTTGTTACATAGGTATACATGTGCCATGGTGGTCCATGGTGGTTTGCTACATTCATCAACCCATCATCTACATTAGGTATTTCTCCTAATGCTATCATTCCCATTACTCCCAAGCCCCTGACAGGACCCCGTGTGTGATGTTCCCCTTCCTGTGTCCATGTGTTCTCTTTCTGCAACTTCCACTTATGAGTGTGAACATAAGGTGTTTGGTTTTCTATTCCTGTGTTAGTTTGCTGAGAATGATGGTTTCCAGCTTCATCCATGTCCCTGCAAAGGACATGAACTCATCATTCTTTATGGCTGCATAATATTCCATGGTGTATATGTGCCACATTTTCTTTATCCAGTCTATCATTGATGGGCATTTGGGTTGGTTCCAAATCTTCATTATTGTGAACAGTGCTGCAATAAACATAAGTGTGCATGCGTCTTTCTAGTAGAATAATTTATAAAGCTTTGGGTATATACTAAGCAATGAGATTGCTGAGAAAATGGTATTTCTGATTCTAGAACCTTGAGGAATTGCCGCACTGTCTTCCACAATGGTTGAACTATTTACACTCCCACCAACAGTGTAAAAACATTCCTATTTCTCCACATCCTCTTCAGCATCAGTTGTTTCCTGACTTTTTAATGATTGCCATTCTAACTGATGTGAGATGGTATCTCCTTGTGGTTTTGATTTGCATTTCTCTAATAACCAGCAATGATGAACTTTTTTTATATGTTTATTGGTCACATAAATGTCTTATTTTCAGAAATGTCTGTTCATATCCTTTGTCCACTTTTTTGCACAGCAAAAGAAACTATCATCAGAGCGAACAGGCAAACTACAGAATGGAGAAAATGTTTGCAGTTTATCCATCTGACAAATGGCTGATATCCAGAATCTACAAAGAATTTAAACAAATGCACAAGAAAACAATAAGCAACACCATCAAAAAATGTGTTGAGAGTTTTAAGAACAATGGCCAATGTTAAGGGAAAAACATTCTTGAATTATCACTAAAATACGGAGAGAAATCTTTATTAATATATTACCTGACCATCCAATGGCCTAATGCTCTAACCAAAAGGAAGGATAAACTAATATGTAAAACATCCTATTCACCAAATGAAAATATAAAGAAATAACTAAAAATCAATCAGTTTCCCATCAGGTATCAAATGTAATCAGACAATTTATTTTTAATTTTATTTTATGTTTAGGAATACAAGGGCAAGTTTGTTATATAGGTAAACCTGTGTCATGAGGGTTTGTTGTACAGGTTATTTCCTCACCCAGATATTAAGCCTAGTACCTGTTAGTTTTTTTAACCTGATCCCTCTTTCCTTCCACCTCTGCAAGGCCCCAGTGTATGTTGTGCCCCCTCTATATGTCCATATATTCTCATCATTTAGCTCCCACTTATGAGTGAGAACATGAGTTATTTGATTTTCTGTTCTTGTGTTAGTTTGTTAAGGATAATGATCTCCAGCTCCACCCATGTCCCTGTAAAAAACATGATCTTATTCTGTTTTGTGGCTGAATAGTATTCTATGGTGTCATTTGCATGATGTAATTCAATAGCTAAATAAAATAGAAACAGTAATTTCTTATTCATATTGATATTACTTAAGCATAATATTTTGAGATATTCAAATTGAGAACATAACTAGAATAGTATATTTTCAATGTTAATCTTTCTTCATATTTAAATTTCAGAGCAATCTACCTGTTTCCGAAGACTAGACTCTATGAGGACGTGGATCTTTTCTCTCTCATTCTACAGAGTAGCCTCATTTCTAGAAGAGAAATACACAGTGGATGCTCAGTGAATGTATGCTGACAACATACATAAATAAATGAAACCTCAAATATTACCTTTGTAGAAACTATTTTTTCCCCAAAGTCTATTTTTTACCTACTACATTCTATTATTTCTGTCATCACAATTCAGCTAACTTGTTTTACTATCCAAAAACTCATTAATTGTTCATACACAGTTTATGTACTTATTCCATATATAATGAGTATTATTAACAGTTTATCTAATTCTATTGTAAATGCAATACAATTCTTTGTAAGAATTTCTTTCTTACAAAGAATACAGTTCTTTGTAAGAAAATAGAAAAAAATGTTTCAAATAAGAAAACGACATTAGTAATATTCTATCAGCAAACAATTACCAATATTAATATTTTAGTCCACTTCCATCCATTTTTATACACCTATAATTTTAAATATAATTTTCAGATGACCTTTCTGTCTTTCCTTTTCATTTTAATGTCTATAATGCTTAAATATACATAGGAACATGTTTTTTACATGGAAATATATGATAAAATTTATCAGAAACTTTTCAGACTTAGTTTGTTCTTATTCAAAAATTTTATGAACATACTTGTATATAAGTATTTGACTTTTTCTCTACACATTTTCAAGACTGATTTGCTATTTCTGCTCTTCCCATCTGATGAAAATCTCAGCTCACTATGGCTTTGCAAACTTACAGCCTCTCCACACTCTTCCCTGGAAACCGAGAACCACATTTGTCTGACCCTTTTTCCCTAATTACATAAATAATGACAAGAATCCCAAGAAACCCAGGTAAACCCTCACCCTTTAGACAAATGTCTCTGCATATTTTTGCAAATTTCTTAATCTGATCTCATGACCCATACCTCCCTAGCCTCATTATGGTGTCTCCTGGAGCTAAGATCCATCATCAGTAAAGATTCTACTTTGGAATAGATTCAGAATAAGGTGACACTTTACTACTTCTACTTCTTTCACTCTGCTCTATACCACAGTATTTCCACCCTAGATTATTGCAATTGCTTTCAGCAATTCTCACCATTTTCACCTTTAGCCAAATCTCACATTCTTTTCTCTACTAGTAACCAAAGTGATGCTTTGAAAAATTAAGCCCAATTATATTACACACAGATATAAAATAGACTTAAAAATCTAACAAAACCTGACATGTCTACTACCTTAATGACCTAATCATTATTTTTCTCTTTCTATCTCACTCTCCTACATCTTACTAGTGTAACCAATGCTCATTGATAAGACATCAACATTCTCTCTAAGGGCACTTGGATTTGCTCCTCCCATTGCCTGGAATAATTCTTCTACCAATCCATGTGATTGGTTTTCTTAATTCTTTCAGATCCTTGCAATAATGTAATGAGGTCTTCCCTAACCACCCAGATACAACCTTCCCAGAACCTTTCTCTTGTTTATTATTCTTACTTTTTCCTCACACAATTTATCATTATCTGTAATATTACATGTTTTCTTATAGTGTTTTAATTTTTTCTGTATTTCTTTCCGCAACTAGAATATGAACTCTATGAAAGAAAAATACTATTTTGTTCTTCTGCTGTCCTCTAGCACCTGAACATAGTAATTACTTAATAAATATTTGATAGATATAATGAATTTTTTGATATTAAACATATAGTTTAAAGGGCATATAGTTATGTGCAAAAGTTTTAGCAGTAATAGATGTATTTTGCATACACAGATGTATCCTTATCTACACATACATATACATAAATAATAGAAAGAGAATAAGTCTTTTCATTTGTCTGTTTTCTATTCATCTGTATTGCTGTGTGTCTCTTTAGCTAGAAGAATAACCTTTGAATGGTAATACTAAGTTAAAATAGAAGAATGTTGTTGACATTCAGGAATTGGTGTGGTGTTCATTGCTAGTCTATGTTGTTCTCCTGTTGGAAATAAACAATCTTACATAACATCAACCTCAATACTGCATGGTAAAGTGAAACAAAAACAGGGTCACTGTGAAAAACATCAAAATACCAATAGTGATTTCTCCACAAAAAAAAAAAAATGAGTGACGTATTAATTTGTTCTTACATTGCTATAAAGAAATACCTGAGACTTGGTAATATATAAAGAAAGGGAGTTTAATGGGCTCATGGTTCTGCAGGCTGTACATGAAGCATGGTGCTGGCATCTGCTCAGCTTCTGGGCAGCCTCAGGAAATTTACAATCATGGCACAAGGAGAAGTGGAAGCAGACATGTCTTACACATCAGGTGCAGAAGCAAGAGAATGAGGGGGAAGTTGCTACACATTTATAAACAAGCAGATCTCACGAGAGCTCACTCACTACCACAAGGACAGTATCAAGACGGGATGATACTAAACCATTCAAGAGAACTCTGCTTCCATGATCTAATCACCTCCCACCAGGGTGCACCTCCAACACTGGAGATTACAAATGCACATGAGATTTGATGAACACACAGATCCAAATCATATCAAGTCACAACTATTTCTATAGTAATTCTATTGTTATCTAGGCTCTAATCTACCCTGCCTGTTAATAAGATTTATTAAGAAATGATCATAGAATTCTCCCTACTTTTTGACAACACCTGATCTAGAGTAAATCACTGCTTCCTTAGGCCTTCCCCAAAATTACCCAACCAAAGTCCCAAGTTTATATGAGATTCTTTCTAGTAATCTCGTTTTTTTTTTTTTTTTTTTTTGAGACAAAGTCTGACTTCGTCACCAGGCACCAGGCTGGAGTGCAATGGCACGACTTCGGCTCACTGCAACCTCCGCCTCCTAGGTTCAAGCAATTCTCCTGCCTCAGCCTCCCAAATAGCTGGGACCACAGGCGTGCTCCACCACGCCCAGCTAATTTTTTTGTATTTTTAGTATAGACGGGGTTTCACCATGTTGGCCAGGATGCCCTCGATATTTTGACCTCATGATCCGCCCGCCTCGGCCTCCCAAAGTGCTGGGGATTACAGGAGCTAGCCACTGCGCCTGGCTCTAATAACCTCTTAATGAGACCCATTGCTTCCCAGGGTGAGTGTTTTTTCTTACACAGTGAGTCATACAACCCAGCTGATCAACTACAGATGTATTCCTGGGGATATTCAGGTGAAGGTTGTTGGCAAGGTATATTTAAAAATTAAATATATATATATTTATATATTATATATAATATAAAATTTATATATATATAATATATAAAATTTATATATATATTATATATAAAAATTATATATATATATATAACTAAATACAGAGAAATAGAGACTGTATCTTTATATCTATCACTTAGTTTTGTACTAATCTATACTCCTGTGTAATTAGCTATATAACAACTTTTTGAAGGTAAAAGAAAATAATGTTTCCTATATTAGCAATTTGGTAGATTTTGCATATGTCAATGTTTGGTTCTTTGAAGTTCTGTGTGGAATAAAGAACACTGAGCCTTTCACATTTAAATACTATGTCTCTTTTGAATGCTTGGCTGAGCATAACAATAATACTTCATGTTACAGTTAAATTTGCCTAAACTTGAACACTTTGGTCCTCTCAAATAGGATATGTGGGCAAAGGCAAAATAAAGTAGCAATATCATTTATGTTAATATAATTATAATTGAGAATAAATTGTAGAGTGGATAATTTAGTTATCACTCCTTAACAACAGCTAAAGAAATGATGTAAATTATTCCCTTAAGTAGAATAAGGATGGATTATGCATTAACCCCATTCTATGAAAAAGAGTATAATATTTTTTATAAATAATTCACTCATGTATGTAATAATTGTGGTACTATTTATGAAAGAGTTACTATTAACCTCCCTTTTTTTTTTACAGATAAGCCAGTTTAAACTATTAATACATTGATATAATTATTCAGAACTTGTGCATGTAACTAGAGTAGATTCTAAAGTTAATTATTAAAATTTACAAAGTTATTAGTAAACTCTTTGAACAAAAGAGTATTTGTTGTTGTTGTTTGTTTGTTTTACTGGTCCTGGCCAAATCTATGTTGAGTTATAAAAATAAGGTAGGTGAAAAGAATTTAGAAATACTGACTCTAGCATTACTATTTTCATTGCATTTCAATGAAATCAAATCGTGGAGCTATCATGTATAAGGTCTAGTTCTAGAGAGCTTATGTTTGTAGACAGAATCAAGTTTATTCACCACTTTAAATAATAAAAGCATTTGTCAATTTAATAAAAAAGCCATTTTAATCAGAGTTTCGAAGAAAAAAACACTAGGAAAAAGATAAATTTTAATATTATACCTACTATTTCCTAACTACCATTTGTATTATACCAAACATTTCATATTTACCATTATAAATCTACATTTAATTATATTACATCATAAAAGTATGAGGGGATAATAGTAAATTACACAATTATCACTATAGGAAACATAATATTTTCTTAAAATTTAAAATGTATGGAATATGTATTTGCCTATGTAATAAATTTTTGAAAAGATTTAATATCATAATAATAAGGGGCTACACATTTTATACCTTGAAATTTAAAATTGGAAAATTCTGATTTCCTATTTTTAAGTGAAAGTGTTAAGTTTAAGATACTAAGATATTATTATACATATTTGGCCGGGCTTGGTGGCTCATGTCTGTAATCCCAGAACTTTGGGATGTCGAGGTGGGCAGATCACTTGAGGACGGGAGTTCAAGAGCAGCCCGGCCCACATGGCAAAAGCCTGTCTCTGCTTAAAATACAAAAATTAGCTAAGAGTGGTGGCGTGTGCCTGTAGTTCCAGCTACTCAAAAGGCTAAGGTAGAAGAATCACTTGGACTCAGGAGACGAAAGCTCTAGTGAGCTGAAATCATGCCACAACACTCCATCCTAAACAACAGAGCAAGATTCTATCTCTAAAAAGAAAAAAAAGGAAGATGTTATTATATGTAGTGAATTTGTACAATCATCAAATAATCATTTTACTATACATATATATTTTCTTCTAAGAATGTATTTCCTCTCAGCTTTCCCTCTTTTTTCAAAGCCAGTACTTTCTCCCTGCAAAATGTTCTGAGCAATTCAGATGTAACTAGTTAAATGTGAAAACCTCAAGACAATTTCTAGAGAATGCAATGTATTTCATTATTTCATAAGTGAAATAGTTAATTTTCCAAATTTCACAGAAAAGGTTGATTGTTATAACACATGTATGTGTTATAACATGTTGATTATTATAACATGCAGGTGTTATAACCTGTTGATTTTTATAAGACAAACATGATTTCTCAAAGAAATAATGCTACTCATTAAGAATAGACAATTTCTGTATCACTTTGTAATCTGCTTGCTTCACTTCTCAGTACAAAATAATCAGAGCTATAAAAGAAAATTAATTCAAACCTAATAATATTTGCATGCAATAACTAGTCAAATCTTCTTGATACAGAGATATAAATGTGTTAGTTAATTTTATAGCACTTAATAAAAGCAAAGTGGCATATTTGTTTCCATTATATCATGAAAATGCATTACTATTAATAGGTGATGCCCTGTGAATACCTTCTGCTTGCCACTTAAACATACTTTCAAGATCTGTAATTAATATATCTCATTGTATGGAATTATATATTAAGATTAATAGTAGAGTATGCAATCAGTTATTATATTTCCTTTGCTTCATTGTTGCAATGAATGATGGAAACCTTAAACTAACATACCTTATCTAGATTACTATGGTTTTCTTATTTTTCTTTTTAATGATACCCACACTGATGCTGTCGATGTCACTGTGATTTGTGAGAACTTGAGAAAACCCAGTTAGTAAGCAGGCTTGTTGTTTTGAAATTTCCCCAAGATTTCTAGACTTCTAATCATAATTAAAGTTAGTGAAGAAAAAAATTAATTGCTTTATTTAAAAGTGCTATTTAGGGACTTACAAAACTGGAACATTGACATATGAGATACTCAGTCACTTAACAAACTGGAATGATTAATTTGATATACAATTGCTCCAAACCTACATTTTTCTCTTTCTCAGAATGCCAGATGGATTCTGAAAACCACATGATGTTGCTAGCTCATCTGTGCTACCCTCTCTTTTTATCCTTTTAATTTACAGGGATGCTTCTGTTGGCATGGTAGGTATGTTCTCTGTTCACTGTCAAGTATACATCTGTCTTTAGAGGTAACATATTTATTTTTCTATAAATACATGGGGAAATTCTGCTTGTTGTTCCATTAAGTAAATAAATGTTGAAAAGACCTACAAGACAATTACTGTCAGTTAGCAAAAATTGGTCAGGAAATTTATATAAGAAGCTGTTAACGATGATTATGGAAAATACTGTAGCATTGAATGTGTGGGAAGAACGGGTTAAAAAGTTAAAGAGTACTTTTACATTCTAAGTTTTACATATGCTACATATATTTAAATAAATAAATATAGGCATATACATATATATGTCAACAAGAATATATTTGAGTTTATTTATATATTATATATATAAAATAAGAGAATATTGTACCTAAGCAAGATAAAATTATATCAAAAAAAAGGAGAAAAATAAAGAATAGCAAGCAATTCTTTTGCCTACAGTTATTTGTTCTATTTGAAATTTTACTTTCTAGTTATTTTAGATTTTCACCTCCTATGGTATATAATTTACCAGATAAAAACCTATTTTTAACTTTAACCTATGCCTAACAAAAATATGTATGTATAGCTCTTCCTATTAAAAAAAAGTTTAGTAGAAATGGCAACATGCCATTCAATCACAAAAATTATTTCTTTGTATCAATTTTTAAGCCTTCCAAAATGAAAATAATGCCCAATTATAAATTCATTGAATATTTTGTAGTTTTTGAAAGCTGTTCTTAGGCTGAAACATAGAGTACTTGAAAAATTTTGTTTTCATTCTTTAGAGAATAGATTAATTACTTGTTTCTAATTGGTTTCTTAAACAAGAATTATAATTTTCTAACACCATTCAAGCGCTATTGTTTCAGAAATGGTGGAAGAGCATTAACTTCAAGAGTTAAAGGAGATACAGGTAGTTGAATAGCTTAGCTCCTTATCAATTGTTGACTGGGAAGCATAAATAAATGACTCAACTATAACAGATTATTATCAGTTTAAATATAATAGTAATAACAACAGGTGATATTTATTGAGTGTGTCAGAGATTGCCTTAAAGAGCTTAAATACATTATTTGCCTTAATGCTTAAAATATTGCCATGAAGGAAATAGTTATATCCTTATTTTACAGACAGAGAGCATAAAGCATCCAGATACTAAACAGGTTATTGTTTTACTTATGTACCTGACTCTTATATCTGCAATTTTACTATAATGTATTCGTCTTGTTATAAATAATTCAGGTTTTAAAGACCCAAGATATGACAAACTGCTTGAGACATTTTTAAAATTGTAAGGAGCACACGTCTTTCCTTCAAGATTTGTTTTTCATAAAGGAATCATTCATAATCTAGAGTAAAAATTTTATTACTAGAGTACCACATTATGATCTTTTCCAAAAAAGTTTGTACTTATATATGTATATTTTATTTATTGTTCTTAGGTGCATATTTTTAACCTCGTCATTAACAAACTGCCCAATCAGTCTTTCTACCCCAGAATCCTGGTCTACGGAGAGTTAAAGATGTTTGATGCTTACTTCTAGCTCAGGTTTCCTCAGCTTGTTTAATGAACAATATAGCTGCCCCATTTTCCACTCTCCAACACATGCACATGTAGCAAATAATGTCCCAGCTATAACTTTCAAATAGGATACATTTAGTATGTGTTGTTTTTAAAATGGATTTTGGTTGAGACTAGTGTTTAGGTATTAGAATGGACTGTAGCATCTCCCACTTTGTAGAATGGGATTTACTTACCACCAACTATGCAACTACCACCACCACTGCTGCTACTGGTATGGATTCTTCATTACTATTATTATTATTATTATTATTATTATTATTATACTCTAAGTTCTGGGGTACAGGTGCAGATTGTGCAGATTTGTTACATGGGCATGCATGTGCCCTGGTGGGGGTTTGCTGCATCCATCGCCCTGTCATCTGCCTTAGGTATTGCTCCTGTTATTCCTCCCCAATCCTCCCACCCCCTACTATTCCTCTCCTAGCCCTCCCCATCCGCCAGTATGTCCTGGTGTGTGTTGTTCCCCTCCTTGTGTCCGTGTATTCTCATTGTTCAACACCCACTTATGAGTGAGAAACTGCACTGTTTGGTTTTCTGTTCTTGTCAGTTTACTGAGAATGATGGTTTCCAGTTTTATCCATGTCCCTGCAAAGGACATGAACTCATCTTTTTATATGATACATAGTATTCCATGTGTTTACATGTGTCACATTTTCTTTATCCAGTCTATCATTGATGGGCATTTAGGTTTGTTCCAAATCTTTGCTATTGTGAACAGTGCCACAATAAACATATGTGTGCATGTGTCTTTATAACAGAATGATTTATAATCCTTTGGGTATATACCTAGTAATGAGATTGCTGAGTATTTCTATTTTTAGATCCTTGAGGAACTGCCACACTGTCTTCCACAATGATTGAATTAATTTACACTGCAACCAACAGTGTAAAACCTTTCCTATTTCTCCACATCCTCTCCAGCATCTGTTGTCTCCTAAGTTTTTAATGATCACCATTCTAACTGGCGTGAGATGGTATCTCAATGTGGTTTTAATTTGCATTTCTCTAATGACCAGTGATGATGAGCTTTTTTGCATATGTTTGTTGGCTGCATAAATGCCTTCTTTTGAAAATTCTTAACAATAAATTAGTATATTTGGTAGTATTTCTTAAAGATGACTTATTCTATCTGCAGGAACAGTGTGATACTTGAAAAAGAGCACTAAATGAAAGACTAGGCCGCCTAAATTTTTTTCCTAGCTGCATTACTTATTAGTTATGTTGATTTTGTTAATAAACTTGGACCAAATTAGCTAATATGTGTTCTCACCATTTACAGAGAAGTTTAACATAACATAAATTTATTGATTATCATGTAGCAAATCAGTTGTACTTATCTCTACGTCTACATATTTGAAATCTGAAGTTCAGAGACTTCAGATTTTAAATTATTTTAAATTTTAAATTATTTTAAAACTATGGTTTTAAAATAATTGAATCCAGACATAACTCCAGGACTTTTGGCTCCAGATATAGTACTTCCTTGTCCATAACACAGTTTTCTTAATTATATGGGGTTGGAGTTGATAATCAAATGAAATATATTTAGATGTTGTAGATAAACCAAAATGGTAGACAGAATAATTTATTTTTGTAGTGAGTCAATTCCTAAAGAACTATTGTATTTATTTTTCACTTTAAAACTAAGATTGCATTCCTTGTAAAAATAAAAATCAAACTAGAACAGAAAGCTTAAAAATAATCCTCATTTCTATTCATTTCTTTACTCCCTGAAGAATCTACTGTTAATCTACAATCACACATATATACAAGACACATGCCAGTGTATCTGCTATGTAGACTTTGTTACTGAAATATTAAAAGCTGAAATGATCTGTTTAGGGACAACATGCTAATATTTGTGTTAAGGTATTTATCCTTACAACCAAATCTGGTTGAGTATTCTGAGGATGTGATGGAAAATTTTATGTACCAATTTAAAGGGTATTTTTGGATAAGTTTAACATAATTCAGTGAACTTTGAGCAAGCAGATTGTCCTCTGTAATGTGGGTGGGCCTCATACAAACAGTTGAAAATTTGAATAGAACAAATGACTGGCTTCCTGGAGCAGGAAGGGATTCTTAAAAAGACTACCCTAAGACTTTATCTGCACTATCAACTCTTCTGGGTCTCTGCTTGTCAACCTTCAGACTAGAACTGCAGCATTGGCTTTTCTGGGTCTTCATCCTGGTGGCCTACATAGAAGATATCAGACTCATCAACCTCCATAATTACATGAGTCAATTTTTTTATGGTAAATATTCTTCTGTATATACATACATCCTATAGATTGTGTTTCTCTGGAAAACCTTGGCTAAAACAAAATGTAAACTTTGTATTTTCAAATAACCTTTCTTAAATTAGGTTTATTCTAAAACTTCCTCCCTACCTGTTTTAAGTTTGACCTAAAAATTTCTCCATGTATAGTAAAATGTAACCTAATTAGATATGTAAATAGGCTATAATCTACTCTTATATCCATCATAGAGTTTTGTCCAATCACAACTGAGCAACTCTTCAAATCATGTCTGATAAAGGCAAATGCTTAGCTCTAACCAAAACAGCTATCTGTGTAGCTCACTTCCATTTTTCCTATGTCACATTCCTTTTTCTGTTATCGGACCATGTGGTAGCCCTAGACTCAGTCTGAAACTCTTCTGGCTCTGTTGGCTGCTGGATTGGAGAATTGTTCTCTGCTCAGTTTAACTCTGCTAAATTTAATTTGCCTAAAAGATTTTTTTTAAATATCTTCAATACTTTGCAGACAGTAAACATTTATTATGGAAGTAATATCCTGTAAGTCTTATGTAATTTGAAACATACTTTAAGATAAAAATTCTGAAAATCACTTACATATATCTACCCTGCTTCAAATCTCAAGTCTTAACTGAAGATTTCCAAATCACAGAGGCATCCTATTTTTGGGACAGTTTTTCTTTTTTAAAATAAAAGAAAAAAATGAACTAGAATGATTTACAGAGCATGTAGCATTATTATTAGAGATTGCTGTTTTCTTAAGATTACCTTTTTTTAATCAAAATATTTTTCTTTAATTCTCTAAAAAGTTACACCCCTTTTTCTGCAAGTAAAGGGTTCTATTTATTTCTATATATGTATTTTTGTTTTTATCTTTCTTTTACCCCTTAATAGGTTAATGAAGAATGTCACTGGATCACCACAAAGTTTTTCCTTTTTTAAAAAGGCGATAAGGATAAATGTTACCTAGTCTTCTAAGCCTATCACAAGTTTTGAGCACAATCTCCTGGAGATAGGTGTAATTAAAAGTAAAACAAAATGAGAAACCTTAAGAGATTCAAGGATCTTAAGGATAATTTTTGAACTATTGAAAGTAGTTTTGTTTCTTGAAAGTAATTACATTGTTTCCACCGGATTTCTTTATAAAGAAATTGAATATATTATGTATACATATACATACACATATTAAAAAACAATTTTAATATACCCCATATTATGTTTATATCAAATGTAATTGAACTATTATTATAAAAGTAACACTGATAAAATAATTATCATAATGGTAGAAACAAAGTACATCTCTATCATTTTTTAAATTAGATTAGCATAGAGCCAGACCCATTCGTCACTATGGGGAGAACAGGCCTGGGTCTTCTCTGAAAGAACTTGACTTGCCTTAATTCCTGGTTTCTGGGAGGGAGCGTCTAAATGCTTGTAATTTCCCCAGTGATAGAAGTGTATCTGATCTTCATGATGGGACCCTGAAACCGCACCTGAGTTTATGCCAGTGAGATGACTAACGGTGGGTCTCTCAGTCGTTTATGCAAACAAGATGTCTCAGGATGGGGGCTAACCATGTCCAAAAGACCAACATGTAATTAACAATTGGGGGCTTTGCATCACCTACTATAAGCTTGCCCTCCAGGAAGGTGATGGGGCCTGGAGATTGAGTTCAGTCATTGGTTGATTAATCATGGATATTTAATGAACATGATGCTTGGGCGAGCTTCGCTGGTTAACAATATTCTGCACATTAATATACTGGAGGGATGATGTGTCCTATCTCTGAAGGGAGAGGACATGAAAGCTTTGCACTTGGACCCCTCCTGACCTCATTGTTTACATTTTTTGACTGGTTTTGATACATATCGTTTTTGCTATAATAAAAATATAATCAATATAGTGAAACAGGAAAGGTTCCCTTGCCCCCCTCCCAGGGTGTGTGATAGGGTGTGGCTTGCTTCGTCAGTGCTCTGCTGCTCAAACCCCCAGGGCAGCAGACAGAGGGCAAAGGCTGTGGGGTTCCAACTCGACGGCAGTGTCCAGGGGTGAATGTTTACAGCTGAAGCCCCAGTGGGCATGTGTTACAGGGTGTTCTTTTAGTTTAGTTAACCATAGACGGCTTGTGTTAGTCAGCTCGACTAGATCCCTCCTTCTTCTCAAGGACAGAGGGCTTTCCGTATCCTGGAGTTCTTGCCTTGGTGTACGGGAAGAATGGGATCACACATGGACCTGGAGAATGACTGCAAAGTTTTGCTGAGTGGAAGTAGCTCTCAGCAGATGGGGAGTCAGAAGGGAAATCGTTTTCCCCTAGAGTTCGTGGCTGGGGCTGTCCTTTGACTGCCCCCGCCAAAGCTCAGCCTCGTTCCATGGCCTGCCTGCGTGCCAGTGTCTGCCACGTGCTCTTCACCGGCATGCCCCCCTCCACGTTCTGTTGTTTCTTCTTCTGCAATGTGTTCTGCTCCACCTCCAGCCACCTGTGTGTCTGTCTCCTAGGGTCTCGGGGGGTTTCATAGGCATAAGTTGGGGGCATGGCCGGTGAGAGTGTCTTGGGAAGTGATTTAGGTGCAAAGGCAGGAGTGCCTGTCCTCATCCAGGTCAGTGGGCATAGGCTCTGTGATGGAGCCCTCACCGGGCACCCGCCCTTCCACTCCCAGCACTGCCCTGCCCCACTTCCGACGATAGCACTTTCCTGAGTTCTGTAGGTTTCCAGTGAAGTTTTGTACTTGAGAAGTCAATGAGGAGCCCCAGATTTGTAGTTCATCAGAGGCTTGGGAACCCTGAACTTGCCCCTGGTATCTGAAGTAAAAAATAGTCCTATTGGGGACTGTACCCTTAACCTGCAGAGCCCCCTGGTAGTTAGTGTCAGAAGTCACCGCAGCTACCATGCCATTCTCTGTATACTCCTTTATATATTGTCAATCTGTGGTCAGGCACAAGTTTCTTGGCATACAACATATTTCCATTGCCAAATCCAAGGTATTTAGTTCAACAGTGTATAATCTTGTATTTGATTACTATGGCTGCTAGCTTGGATAACACATTCTTAATAGGCAATACAGTCAGTCAAATAAAGGTTCATTTTTTACACAGCATTAAGTACTCTTGTCTTTTCCAGTTCTGTAAACTGCCTAAAATCTAGCAATTACTAAACCCACTCTAATTTACTAAATACTAGAGTCAGAATCAGTTAGATATTTTTGAAGCTGAATTTACATTGCTACAACATGAAGGTGTAATTTAATTCACTTGGTCAAGCTCCATTAAAGATCTGAAAGACACAGTGAAACAAAGACCTTAAAAGACTTTGTAGTATCATTTTTTAAATAAGGTTTCTTAGTAAAATTGAGTAATAAACTAAGCACTGGATAATAGAAATGTTAATAAATAGAACTAACCTTAGTTTCTGAACCAAAGAAAAACTCGATTATACATTATATTGTCTCTTGAATTTAAGCAATGTATACTTTCAGGTAACTGACAATACAGTTAATAATAATAGTTACCATAAATACAACTTAAAAATATTTTCTTCCATCTTTTAAAAATTGTTTTAGTCCTTATTCTGCTTGCTTAATTTGCAATTGCAAGTCATTTGCTTTAATTTCATTCTAGCATGCATACTATATCTACTTGAATCTCCTCTCCCATCTTTTGTTTCTAGTTATTTATTCAGGGACAAGATCTGTTCTGCGGGGTGGGGAAGACTGTCATTAACTTTGAGTTTTGCCTTAGTTTGACTGAGAGCAGAAAGGATAGTAGTGTTGTCACTGTGGTCATTAAGAAATAAATAAGACAACATATAAGAACGCCATCATATGTAAAGTATTAAGACATTTTAAAAGTATTGCCCAAACACTCTACTAAGGTAAAGAAAAGAGCCATTGTCTCACATACCCACAAAATAAAGACACAGGGTTGGACGTTCACAAAGTATTTATATCAGAAAATCTAATTTAAGTTAATATATAACATTAACATTTGAAATTCAATGCAATTTAGCCAAACAACTAGAACTCCATGACAGACAGTCATCTCTATTTCAGAAACATTTAATTCAGTATTAAGAATTACTGCATCATCATAACTTGAAGACAAACTCATGTATCATTTCACAACAACTAATAAAACTTACAGGAAGAATCTCATCTCAGAATAATTGATATTTATTTTTCATTCATTGGCAGTAATAAGACTCTCAGCTTTGGGTATATTTCATTGAATTAACTTCATGGAAATACATACTGCCAGATAAAAAGCAAAGACTATTCAAATAGAAAAAGACTACTTTACTAGAAGCATAGGCCTCTCCTGCATTGCTTAATAAAGGACATTAGACCCATATGTAGGCTCTGGAATTGAACTAATGGGGTCATAGACAAATTTAATTCTGCTGATTAATCTTATGTTCTCCACAAGCATTTCAGAGTTCTATTGGTTGGATTTTTGTTATTATTAAAATAGGGAGGCCATGCTTGGTGGCTTATGCCTGTAATCACAGCACTTTGGGAGGTCGAGGTGGGCGGATCATGAAGTCAAAAGATCGAGACCATCCTGGCCAATATGGTGAAACCCTGTCTCTATTAAAAATACAACAATTAGCTGGGCGTAGTGGTACACACCTGTAGTAGTCCCAGCTACTCAGGAGACTGAGGCCGGGAGGCCGAGTTTGCAGTGAGCGGAGATCACACCACTGCACTCCAGCCTGGAGACAGAACGGGACTCCATCTCAGAAAATAAAGGTAAAGTAAAGGAGCTCATATTCAAGCTTCTGCAAAGTGTGAACATCAAAGTAAATGTACATTAAAAAGACGTTTATTGCCTTCCACAAATATATTGATATATATGCATTGTCTTACTAAATGTCAAATACATTTTAATAGCAAAATATATATATTTACCATTTTCTTTATAATAGTAGAATAAGCATGCCACCTTAATATAGTCAAGCCTCTAAATAAATTGTATAATTTAAAATACTTCCTGAAGGTACTTTTACAAAGGAGAGGAGTTAATTATACTTGTCTATCTAGTTTTAATTATATAAATATATATATATAATATATATATATTCATAAATATATGTTTTTAAACTCTTAGCTTGACTGTGGACATACCTTTAATATTTCATTGATAACTTATCTAAGTTAGATAATTATTAAGGTAATAGAGAAACAAACCCTAAATGTTTGACTCAATGGTAAGCATCTATGCCAACTGTAAATATAAGAGCATTGATGAGTAAGTTAAGCATCTATTCTACCAAAAAAGCATGATTATATGTCAATCACTTTGAATATTGAGTGTTTATCAAGAAAATATCAAAAGAAAAATTTATACTTAAGTTGTTTAATTTAAAAAGTATTACCTTTAAATAATAAATTAATCATAGTATATAAAAATCATAATTTTTAAATTATTTATGGGT
This sequence comes from Plecturocebus donacophilus, assembly GCA_004027715.1. Classification (NCBI taxonomy): domain Eukaryota; kingdom Metazoa; phylum Chordata; class Mammalia; order Primates; family Pitheciidae; genus Plecturocebus; species Plecturocebus donacophilus. Next base: position 43,604 of record PVKP010004508.1, read on the forward strand.
GTTTTACAGTATACATGTTTTGCATCATATATATTTATATTCTGAAAATATACTTTGAACACATGCCTGTAGATTACAATTAGTTAATGAATGAACAGTGCTATTGATTGGAGAAACATTTATAATGTGATTTTACAAATTCATTCTCTGCATACATTTTGAACTCTAACTTAGTATTGATTTTTCATAAGTAAAAGGAGAGCCATCACATTTCCCTACACTCCCATGCTGATTGACATTAAATTTGTTCTATTTTATAGCATTGTGACTATACTAATTAATTATTTATTTTTTCCTGACAATTGCTAACTCGGAGAGTAAATGTTGAATGTTCTCACCACAAAAATAACCATGAGGTAAAGAACATTTTAATTAACTAGATTTAATTTGCATGTATATATATACATGAAAACATCATGTTGTACACAAAGCAATGTTATCAGTCAATAGAAAATTAGTAAGTAAATAAGCAAATTTGAAGACAAAAATTTTTTTTTCTGAAATGCAGTATATCCCACATACACTGCTATCAGTCACATCACTGCTATGACAGTACAGTGAAAACTCTCATTTTAGCAAGCTAAATAGTAAAAGAAGGACTATTCAGAAAAGATGATCAGGTACCAGTAGTCTCCATTAAGAGAACTGAGCTCATGGAGTTATAGGCAAATATAATTCTACCAATTAATCTTATGCTCTCCATAGCATTTCAGAGTTCTATTGGTTGAATTTTTGTTATTATTAAAATAGATAGAAGGAACTAATATTCAAGCTTCTGCACACTGTGAACAAAGCACAAATAAATGTACAATAAAAAGATGTTTCTTGGCTTCCTCAAATACATGGACGTATATGCACTGTTCAACTAAATGTCAAATACAATATATTGTCCATTGCAGAAAAAACTTTCTCTAGTGAGGTTCACCTCACCCATTTGCCCTTTTAAGTACAGGATGCCCTAAAATTGATGATAGCATATCAGGAAAAGAAAATTTATATTTTAAGAAAACAAGTTCATATGTGTAAATCCTTAAATCATATGTAACAGCAAAGTACTCCTGATTAGAATGTACAAAGAAGAGAACAGCATCACTAGAGAAAAAGGATACTGGAGACAAAGATGGGAGATGGGAGAAAGACTGAAAAAGATGGTCACCAGCCATTTTGAAGTTTTATCCAGTAAAAATGAGATTGCATGCACAAATAGATAACAAGAATGATTAAAACCTGCTCACAATGATGATGTTGAAAGGGCACCAATTGAGCTAAATAACACCTTTCAGAAATTCACATACACACACACAGAGTTCATTTTTGTTACCTAAAAAAAATTGTTTTTTGGATAAATAATAAAACATATATACACAATGAAATTTTTAATGGAAAATTTTTACTGCATAATTTAAAAATCAAACGAACACATTTAATTTAGTATGACTAGTCAGCAATTTAACATCTGTTTTGTTGCTAAGCTTAGCTTCCTCGTTTCATGCCTGACATGTCTTTGTTAAACAAAACCATCTGTAGGTACTTTATACATTTATGCAAAAAGGAAAGCCTCTGGCTTTGCAAGTTTTGACTTTTGTTACTTCCATTAACTTTCTTTAAGTAAATGTTGTATTACAGTAAAAGTGGCCTGCATAAAGCTTTTTCTTTAATCTGAACTCTTGGCCTATTCTGTATACATCTGTATTCAAGGACACATCAACTTTAGCAACAACAGCATTCCATGTTTTTACTTCTGCTTTTAATTTTTATTTCTTAAATAATATTTTATTTCTTGAGATGTTGCTATTTATCATATAATCAAATCCTTTGCAATCTTCATGACATATACTGTCTATTGCAAACATTGTAGAGAAAATGAGGCTTAAGGCACATAAAAGCAAATCAGACACTGCAGTTTCCTTCTTTCTAAAATGTCAGGCATATGTGTTTTCAGGCTGAGAAGCATTAGGTCCCTGGGTACTTAGAGCAATGCAAATGAGGGGAATTATTCAGGAGATTACTGAAAAGGATTAGCGGTAAAATTAGGCAGAACTGTGTGCCTCTGTACCTGCTTGATTACTCTGCACTTGCAACTGCCTGAATAACAAAGATAACCTTGTTTCTGCTTTTTGCCTCATGAAGCCATTGAGTGATTCAGAGTTCTTATTTTTAAACCTTTAGCAAAGTAACGGAGTGTGATGGCTTTATGAGTTTTTCTTACGAGATGAAGAAAAATCATTATCAAACAGAATCATTATGTGTATCCCTGACACATTGTCAGCATTTTTAATACAATTAGTTACCAGTTTGATAAACTCATTTCTAAAAGCAAATAAAATATCAATCACATTTAATAGAGTTTCTCTTAATTCCAATATCTGCAAATACTTTCTGATGTTCTAGTTTTGTAAAATTGTCTGATGTCTGCTTTTGTAGACTACTTTTGGCAATTGTCTCTAAAAGAATGCTGTAATATTTGCTAACAAAACAAGCCTCTGGTTGCGTGAGATGATAAAATGAACCAGAACTGGTTGGAAAAAAAAAAAAGGTTAATATACCAAAAGCAAATTGATAGAGCACAAAGGTCTTGCTGTCCTGATTACTGAATTGCATCAACACAGATTTCCTTTACTGTGGTAATTGGCATATTACTAAGATAGTTGAAATACATGGGTCCATTTGCATCTTGCATTAAGTATAATGAAGGCCTACCAAGGCAATTATACAAGACATTCATTCAAGGAACTACCAGTTAGCAACTTTCACATTAACTCATTATCCAGATGTCTGTGTTTGTAAAATAGAGTATACATAGTTAAAAGTTGGTTGATTAAAAACCATACAAACTAAACATTACATAGAGAAAAAAAAATGTATCCTATATATCTGAGTAAAAAAAGAAAATCCTAAGATAGACTATTAGAATTTTTGAAATTGGTGTATTTGGGTTTTAATTGTATCACCAAAAATGTATAAATAATTGTACTAATTGTACTGTCAATATTACACCATAGGACAATTATAAATAAGTACTATTTGACATTATTTCTTTTTTAACTTGTTTTAGCATCTTTGCTATACGGAAAAATTACACCTATTATTTTATCCAGCTAGATTACCCAGAAACGAGAGCGTATGGACCTTCTAAGTTCATCTATATGGACATTTGTAAATTTATTAAGAGCTAACAATTTTTTAAAAAATGTTTTAGAGAGCAATAACTATTGCAAATGCTTTACAGGTCATATCTATTTCGGATTGGTTCAGTTTCACATATTAGAAAATCATTCTGGAAAGGTTTAATCTCCCTAAAGACCAGGAGAGCAAGCCATCTTGTAGGCTTCCCAGGGCTTATTCAAGTAAGTGTCATGATACTTTCAGATGTCTGCCTTATACTTTGTAAGGCTTGGCTCTTGTCCTCATGACGATAAAAGTTTACTGTCTTCTGGTATCATAATTGTTTTCCAAATGGGAAGAAGGAGGAAGAAAAATAAAAAATGATGAATGCCAACTGACTCTAACACCTTCCTACCACCTACCTTTATGGAGTTTTTTGGGGAATGAACCACCATTCAGTGGTTTCTGCTTAAATCTATATCAGTAGTCATATCTACATTACTTTCTCGCCATAAAGTGAAGACAAGGAAATGTTTTTTTTTTCAGCTGGCCACATTCCTACTTCCATCCAAGTTACAGTTCTTTTTTTCAGAAGGACAAATAAAAAAATGGGTAGTTTCCTACCTGCAATGATAGTGATGTTCAATAAATATTTTAATAAATAAATTTTAAAAATGATTTATTTATAATGTAATACTTCTCTGACTAGCATGCCACTTTGACTATTTTGGATTATGTTTTGCTCCATTATCTTTTATGAAGACTGTGTAGGAATATATATTTGACACACATAAAACAATATAATATAATCTCATGTTTACGTTTTCATTTGAAAGATGATTTGTGCTGCTGTATCTATTAATATCACAAAAAAACGTTGTTAGTTCCAGTTACTGGTTTTAACAAATTAATGCAAACAAATATAAATCAAATCTATAATAAACTGAATTTCCTTTTCCAATATGGTAGATTAGAGGCTTTTAGCATGCCTCAGCCACTTGGAAATAGCAAGATTGTGCATAAAGATCAATTTTCTGAGCTTTAATTCAAGAAGGAAAACAAGAATCTGCAATAAATCATGAAAGACACTCCTGATCCCAGAGAGGAGAATGTCTGCAAACAGTGCCCATTGCAGTGTCTGGCTCATAAAAGTGAGTAAAGCTCACCGATGTGAGAGACAAAGAGAGTCTCCCTCTGTGACTCACCTTTCACTGGAGAGCCAATCAACCCAGACCAAGAGAGAACAGTTTGTTTCTCTCAAGCCCTGCTGCTAACTTAGGGAGAGGCTTGGAGACTCTGTGAGGGAAAGACACTGGATAAAGCTATAGACACTCTCCTAGGCCCAGGACTGACAGCAGGATACTATTTTAAATCCAGATGTACACAAAGTCAGCCATCCTTTGGTGACCTCAGGAATTTCAGTCTTGGGTCAGAGATTGGCACACCTGCTCTGAAACACAAGAGGATATCCTCAGCCAGAAATGTGGAAAATGGCTAAGCAGTAGGCTCTGGAATTGTGCTCTCCCCTAACACAAGCCTGGGGTGGCAGGAGAGCTGCTACAGCTGCAGTTTCTCCTGGGCAGCAACAGTTGCCATCAGGACTGGCTAGTTGACCCATAACCAGTCTGCATGTGCCATTTCTGTGTGCTCCCCTGAGGTTGTGGTGTAGCAGGGCCCTATCCACTCCATGCTCAGGCAGATCTCCAGGTATTCAGAGCACCTCTTTGCCTGGTTTAGCAACATGAGTTTCCCATCCCTCTTGTGCAGAGATCCTAGTGCAGGGGGGCCCTAGCTGCTTCATGTTCAGGCAGATCTTTAGGAACTAGGAGCACTTGCTTCTCTAGATTAGTATCCTAACTCACTCAACCCTTTCTACCATAAAGACACATGCACATGTATGTTTATCACAACATTGTTAACAATAGTAAAAATATAGATCACCTAAATGCCCATCAACAGTAGACTGGATAAAGAAAATGTGTCACATATACATGATGGAATATTACCCAGCCATAAAATTTAATGAAATCATGTTCATTGCAATAACATGTATGCAGCTGGAGGCCTTCAGAACAGTAACATAGGAACAGAAAAGAATATACTGCATGTTCTCACTTACAGAGATGGGAATTAAACAGTGGTACACATGGACATAAAGATAACAACAGAATCTGGGTACTACCAGAAGAGGGGGGCAAGAATAGCAAAACTAAGTACTAGGTCCTTAGTTCAACGGGTACTTAAGCTGAGTACCTAGGAGATGAGATCATTTGTAATCCAAACCTCAGTAACACACAACATACAAACTTGCACATGTCTATTGTCTTTTACTTTTAAAAGACTCTAAAGTGAAAATTGGAATAAAGCAGGAAAGAAACTGAAAATTTTTTTCTGGAGAAAGTTATATTTTAATTAAAATCTGCATTCTGCAAAGCACAATCCTTGCCTAACCTGTGTTTACAGTGACTTGATCTCTATGTCGTATCCATATTTAGAATTGGTCTTTTAAAATTGTTGATATCAGAGCTAGCAAGCAAAAGGGAAGGTAATTTCACAAGCGCTGTCTTGCCTGGAAGAGATTCTCCTTGTAGATAGACTGAACCATTAAAAATATGTTTCTGGTGAGTTACAGAGTGTATTAGTCAGGGTTCCCCAGAGGATCACAACTGATAGGATATATGTATATATGAAAGGGAATTTATTAAGGAAAATTGACTCACATGATCACAAGGTGAAGTCCCCCAAGAGGATGTCTGCAAGCTGAAGAGCAAGCAAGCTAGTAGTGGCTCAGTCTGAGTCCCAAAGGGTCAAAAGTAAGGAAACCAATGATACAGCCTTCATTCTGTCATGGAAGGCTCAAGATCTCCTAGCAAATACCACTTGTGTAACTCCAAGAGTCCAAATCAAGAAGAACCTGGGTCTGATATTCAAGGGCAGGAAGCATCTAGTACGAGAGAAAGATGAAAGCCAGAAGACTTGGCAAATCAGCTTATCCCACCTTCTTCCACTTGCTTTGTTCTAGCTGTGCTGGCAGCCAATTGGGTGATGCCCACATTGAGGACGGGTCTACCTCTCCAAGTCCACTCACTCAAGCATTAATCTTCTCTGGCAACAACCTCACAGACACATCCAGAAATAATACTTTACCAGCTATCTAAGCATCCTTCAATCCAATCTCGTTAATACTTAATATTAACCATCACAAGTCCACCTCTTGTCAACTTGAACCAATACACATCTCCTGAAATAAGTAAAATAATACCATCATAAATAAGTAAATCCCCAAATATGTAAAATAATATGATCATAATTAGGCCTAGCATAATACAGCTATCCTTTATACAAGCAGAAGTGACCAAATCTTTAACCTAAATTTTATTACATAAAGTTAACAATAATGCTGATATAAAGTCAATAAATCTTATCTCACATGACAAATGAAAAAGAAAAGAAATAAAACGAAGTTAGTTAGTATAAGAGTAAACATGCATGCACATATTCTTAACAAAATAAGGGGAAAATACACATGACAATTACAGTCTTCATTTCTACAGCAGGTCATGTAGTCATAGCTGGCATTGATAACTATCATCTGCTACCCATTCTGTATTCCCTTTCCCTTCCCAAAGCACCTCAGCTGGTCACAGGTTTTTACTTAGTGGAGTTACCCAAATCTTCATTTCTGAAGGGTCTGGGCTATTGTAGTCCTTCCTAGATTGGGTTGTTGTAGTTTCCCATTGACCTTGATCATAGGGCATGGTAATAATAAGAGGTGCCCTAAGGTATCTCCTGTATTCCATAGATAATTTCCTTACCTCCATTGTGGAGTAGTAGACTGACTCATCTTGGTAATCTGGGTCAATCACCCCAGCCACCACTCTAACTCCGTTCTTAGCCTGTTGACTTGGAAGTAGGAGAAACCCGAAGTGTCCTAGTGGCAATCTTTACTTCTAGTTTAATGGAATCATTGTTGTATCTTCTGCAGTAGCATTCCTTCCTCTGGAAGTAAGATGTCTAGACAAGCTGAATGCAACAACAGCAAGCAAAAATTTTGCTAGTGTGTCACTATGGTGATCATGAGTGGTGTCACTTCCACTTCTACCCTTTGATTCCTGAGCTTGAGAATCCTGGCTATGGGAAAAACAGTACGCTGTATAGGACGCTGAGTGAGAGCATACACAGCTTTCTGGAGAACTTTGCCACTGCCCTGCAAAGTATTGTCACCTAGTTGACCTTCATTCCACCATTCTATCAATCCAGCTGCTTTAAGATGATGAGAAACACAGAAATAAAAAGTACAACTATTAGATCATTCTTTAAACAGGAATAGCAACCAGTGTTAGTTAATTTACATCTAACATTATTAGTCTCGGTGCTAAGAAGATAGCATATTTTGATAAATATGTGGTGTAATTGTGAAACAAAAGATGTTTGATAAAATTCAACCGCAGTTTTTATTTTTATATATGTTTTCATAATAAAATACAATATTTGTCAATATAATACAGAATGTCTATTTTAAAGTAAGAACCAACATTGTACCTAATGTTAAATTTAACTTGAAACACTGAGTCTTATCTTAGTTCACTTTTTCTGCTAGACGTATCATAGTCTGGATATCTTACAAGCACCAGAAATTTACTTCTCACATTTCTGGATGCTGGGAAGTCCACGATCAAGATGTCTCCAGATTTGGTATCTCGTGAGGGCCTGCTTTCTGGTTCACAGACAGAAACTTCTCTGTGTGTACTCACATGACAAAAGGGGCATAGGCTCTCTCTCGGGCCTCTTTTGTAAGTATAGTAACCCCATTCGGGAGGGCTCCACCCTCATGACCTAATCAACTCCCAAAGGCCCCACCTCCTAACACCATCACCTTGTGGATGAGGATTTCAGCTTATGAATTTTGGGGAAAACACAATTATTGAGACCATAGCAGATCTCAACAATGACTGTTATATTTTAACTGTATTAAAATTACAATATTATTATTTTTGAAAACTAAAAGACAATTGAGAATGATAGAGAATAAATAGAAAATTATAGAGAATAATAGTAAAACAATAGATAATGATATAAATTAAAAAGTAAAAATCTCATAATATCCTGCCACCACAGCCTATACACACTCATACATACAAACACACATTAAATCATATCTACCAGTGGTCACTACTGTTTAGAGTTTGGGTTGGATTAGATCATCTGATCTTTTTTCCCTTCCTTTCATTCCTTTCTTCGTTCACTTTTATAAAGATATGCCTATGCTTTTAGGTACACATACACTTATTCAATATACACATACATAAAATTTACATTATAGTTTATACACATAATATGTTTATTTTTATTCAAATCAGCTCATGCTGCACTTTTGTTTCTGCAAAATATTTTTGCATCTGACAATATAGCAAGGGCAAGATCGCATAACAACACATAAAGATAGTGCTTTTTTCATATTCATTTTTTTATTTATCAGAAGTGTTTATTGAACATCAGTGTGTTTTATTCTATTTATAAAGTATTGGAGATACATCAGTGAACAAAACAGAAAATGAACATAGTGATTGAAAATTTCTTATTTTATAAAGATAAATAGGGAAATCCTAATGGTATTTTTGAAGAAAAAAAAAGTGAGGGCATGAAAATATGGCTATCAGGGAACAGAAATCATGGTGGAGGGAGACATGATCAAAACCCAAGGATCAGGACAGCTGAGGCACAATAGACATGGGGGAGACTAGTGCAAAGGAAAAACAGAGAGATAGAGGATCTAGATCATTTCAGCCTTTTTGAGTTATAGTAAAGATGTTAGATGTTATGCTGAGTGACGTGAAAAACCACCAGAAAATTTGAGCAGAGTGAAGCTCTGATATGGATGCTATTTTGACAATAGATTCCAGGATTGCAAGATTAGAAATAAGAAGATAAGGTTGTAGGAGCTTTAGGAATAACAAGGAAAGATGTCATAATAAATTGGACTAGAGCAAACACGATGGATATAATAAAAATGGTTACGTTATGGAGAGATTTCAAAATTGACAGCCGACAGGATTTGTGGAGAGCTTGAATGTGGGTTCTGAGAGAAAAATAAGAGTAAAATATAAAACTGTTGTTAAATGGATGTTAATTCTATTCAAATCATCTTTAACTTAAATTGATGAATGGCCATATTTTTGTTTATTTTTAATATGATGACAAATTTGACTGAGAAATACTAATATTGAATAATAGTTACAGTTCTCAAATATGAAGAGGGGAGACTGGTCTGTGGTTTTCTGTGACAGAGAAATAGCATTCCAATTTTGTGGTCATTAGTTTGGGGGAGACTTAAAATGTCTTTCAAAGACCTTCTTTGTTCTTATTTTCTGTGATCTGACATTTGAAATAGCATTGCTGTGGTGAGTTACTTATAGTTTTGGTAGCAGTTAAAAATGAAATTGAAGAATTTATACTTTCAAAAAACAGGACCTTTTGAAAGCTTTCTTTCTATTTCTCCTATGAGAAAAATCCACTTAAGTCTGTTGCTTCTTTTTTCAATTGTCTTAGTATATGTTTCTAGTAAACCTCCTTTATAATTAAGTATATTGATATAGCACTATGCAAAGTTATTTTTTAAAAATTATTTTAAAACTTTCACTGAATATTGTTAATTCTCCAATTTATTAGTTTACAGATACTTACATTTTTCCCTTTTTCTTATTAAATGAGTCATTGTTATATCTATATGTTAAAACATTCAAAGACCAAATTCTTGAACTTATTTTGCAGTAATTATTTGCCTGTTTTCATATCCTATACATTATTTTCTGATTTAGTGATTTATTCTTCTTATTTTTCTAAGTTTATTGTGCTTTTTATTCTAAACTCCTTTTGACCTTAGATTGTATAGGTCCACTGTTTTGAAGTATCTGTCATTGCAGTAGCGAATTCTTATTTCTGATGTTCTTTCCTCTTTATGTACAAGCACTGAAAAAATCAAAATGGCACAGGCACCAATTAATCAGAAAAGGCACTTGTACAATCAAAATGAGATTTTCCCAGTGTGTGGTAGTAGATTATGAGCATTGTTTATGGCTTCTTTGGATAACCTGAAGTCCAAGAAATTTTGTGAGGACTTCTCTCAAGGTTATAAAATCCATATATTTTATACTATAATATGAACTCTTTCAACATATTAATTAACTTATCAAAAAGTTTGCTTGACTGTTTTACAGAAACATTTGTTTTATTTCTTCTTAACTTGGATTTATTAGAAATGTATATTCATCTTTACCCTCTATATTTACTATTTTTCCATATTTTACTATAATTAATTTGGGATTTCATTTTAATTTTGTTATGACTTACTGTTTTTAGCAACACCCATTATATGTGTGTATGTGTGCGTGTGTGTGTGTGTGTGTGTGTGTGTGTGTGTGTGTGTGTATGTGGGTTATACATACACATATATTTGTATATATACTATATATAAATTAATATATATTATTAATTTATATTAACACATGTACACACATATATGTGTGTATATATACATATGTAAATTACACACACATATATACATAAATTAAACTACACATTTACTATTGCTAGAAAGGTTGCCATTTCTGTATTGATTGTATTTTATTTTTAATTTACTTCCTGGTTTCCTTCACCTAATAGTTTGCCTCATCTGTCACCCTATTATATTTTCCCTGAACTCTTATATCCATATTTTGAATTTGATAATATTTGAGTAAAATCCTCAATTTCAAAGCAGTATATTTTAATTTTGACTTGCAATTTATTTAGTATTTTTTATGCAAAGCTTTCTTCATCACCAATTTGAGTGTAATGTTTCTTTTTTATTTTTAAATGTTTCTTTTTTATTTTTAAATCGTGCTGTATAATTTATTTAATTATAGAATGGTTCTTTTTGGTTTATCGATACTTTTTGAATTTGCAATTGACACATCCTAATTGTACATATTTATGAGGTATCGTGTGATGCTTTGACACATGTATACATTGTGTAGTAATCAAATCAGGGTAATTAGCATATCCATCACCTGAGACGTTTATCATTTCTTGTAACTAGAATATTCAAAAATCTCTCCTAGGTATTTTGAAATATGTACTAGATTATTTTTAACTCTAGTTATTCTCTTGTGAAATAGAACACCAGTACATATTCCTCCTATCTAACCATAGGTTTGTACCTACTGACCAATCTTTCTCCTCCTTCACCCACCCTCCTTTTCCTCTGGTAATCATTATTTTACTCTCTAATTCTATGAAAACAACTTTTTAGATTTCATATATAAGTGATATCATGTGGTATTTGTCTGTGCCTATCTTATTTCATTTAGTATAATGTCCTCCAACTTCATGCACATTGTCACAAATGACAGGATTTTATAATTTCTTGTGGCTGAATGGTATTCTCTGTAGACATACCACATTTTCTTTATCCACTTATCTGTTGATGAATAAGTTGATTACATTTTGTATTCTGAGAAATGTCTATTCAGACATTTTGCTCATATTTTCCGTATTTTACTAATGATCATATAATTTTAATCTTTTATTCTGCTGATGCAATATCTCATATTTATTGATTTGCATATGTTGAACCATTAATGCATTCCTGGTATAAATTTCACTTGATTATGGTGATTAATGCTTTTGATGTGCTGTTGGATTCAGTTTGACAGTATTTTATTGAGGATGTTTACACCTATGTTCACCAGGGATATCGGCCTGTAGTTTTTGGTTTTTGATGTGTCTTTATCTGGTTTGCTAGCAAAGTCATGCTGACCTCATAGAATGAGCTTGGAAAAATTCACTCCTATTCAATTTGTGGAAAAATTTGAGAAGCACTGGAATTCTTCTTTAATGTTTGGTAGAAATCGTCAATGAAGCCATCTGGTCATGAACATTTCACTGATGAGTGATATTGTTTGATATTGTTTGTGTCCCTACCTAAGTCTCATCTTGAATTCCCACTTGTTGTGTAAGGGACCTGGTGAGAGGTAATTTAAGCATGGGGGTAAGTCCTTCCCATGCTTTCCTCGTGATAATAAGTCTCAAGAGATATGGTTGTTTTTATAAAGAGGAGTTCCCCTGCACAAGCTCTCTCTCTTTGCCTGTTGCCATCCATGTAAGATGTGACTTCCTCCTCCATGCCTTCCACCATGATTGTGAGGCTTCCCCAGCCACGTGGTACTGTAAGTCCAATTAAAATTCTTTCTTCTGTAATTTGCCTAGTCTTGGGTTATGTATTTATCAGCAATATGAAAACAAACTAATACAATGAGATATTCTATAATTGATTCACTGTCATCACTCATTATTGGTCTGTTCAGATTTCTTATTTATTCATATTTAATCTTGGTAAGTTTTATGTGTCCAGAAATTTATCTATTTTTTAGTCATTCAGTTGTTTTTGTGTACTGTTGTTAATAATGGTCCTTAATGATACTTTCTGTCTCTGTAGTATCTAATGTAATGTCTCTTTTTTGTCTCTGATTTCATTTATTTGGGTATTCTCTCTTTTTTCTTGTTTAGTTGAGCCAAAACTTTGAAAATTTTGTGTGTCAATTCAAAAGCCAACTCTTAGTTTGATTATTTTCATAAACATTTTATCCCCATTTTATTTATTTTTGCCTTGATCTTTATTTTTTCCTTCTAGTAATTTTGGGTTTGATTTCTTTTTGTTTTGCTAATTCTTTGAGGTACAATATTAGAATGTTTATTTGAAATGTTTCAATTTTTTTTTCTGTTGTAGTCATTAATGGCCAATAAGTTTCCTCCTAGTACTGCTTTGGCTGTATCTCATTAGTTATTGTATGTTGCATTTCCATTATATGTCTCAAAAAATTTATAAACTTTCTTCTCACTTTCTTCATTGACCTACTGGTTGTTTAGGAATGTGTTTCTCAATTTTCATGTATTTATATAGTTTTCTAAGATTTCTTTATTACTGATTTCTAGTTTTATTGCATGTGTTCAGAAAAAGAATATTGTATATATAATCAAATTTTTGAAAATGTTTGAGATGTGTTTTGTGGCCTACCACATGATTTCTGCCGAAGAATGTTCTGTGTGCTATTCAAAATAATATATATTCCAACTGTTGGAATATTCTGTAGATGTCTATTAGATTAATTGGATCTGAAATGCAGTATAACTCTACTGTGTCTCTGTTGATTTCCCATCTAGATAATTTGTCTATTACTGAAAGTAGGGTATTAAAGTCCCCTATCATTTCCCTTGTATATTTAGGTGTTTTGATGTTGGACACATATATATTTACAATTATTATATTATCTCGTTGAATTGATCTTTTGATAATTATATAATGACTTTCTTTGTCTCTTTTAACTGCTTTTGATTTAAAGTTTATTTAATCAACTTTGGGCATAGTGGCTCATTTAAAGTTTATTTCATCAAGTTTGGGTCCATTGGCTCACACCTGTAATCGCAGCACATTGGGAGACTGAGGTCAGAGGATCATTTGAGCTGAGAAGGTTGAAACTAGCCTGGACAACACGAAGAGATCTCATCTCTACTAAAAATAGAAACATTAGTCAGATTCGGTGGAATGTGATTGTATCTTCAGCTATTCAAGAGGCTGATGTGGGAGGATAACTTTAGTCCAGGAGTTCATGGCTGCAGTGAGCCATGATTGTCCTAAGGCATTCTAGCCTTAATGACAGAGCAAAACCCTGACTCAAAAAAGAAAGTTTGTCTTTTGAGATTTTAGTACAACAAGTACTACTCTTTTCACTTTCAATTTTCATGAACTATCTTTTTCCACCCATTGGCTTAGTCAATATGTTTCTTTGAAGATGTGTTGCGTTTCTTGCTATCAACATAGGGTTGAATCTTCTTTTTTAATCTAAAAGTCACTCTATCTTTTAAATAGATAATTTAATCCACTTCTGTTTAAGGTAGTTATCAGTAAGGAAGGCCTTACTACAGTGATTTCCTTACTTGATTTTTAGGATTTTTTTTGTAGTTTTTTTTTTTTTATCTTTCTTACTGTCTTTCTTTATTGCTATATGATTTTTTTAAGTAGTGTGTTTTAATTTATTGCTTTTATATTTTTGGTGTATCTATCATAAGTTTTTACTTTGTAGCAATGATGAGGCTTACAAAATATATACTGTAGTTATGGTAAGTTATTTTAAGTTGGTAACTACTGAAATTTAATCATAAAAATAAGGAAATAAAAAAAGCAAAACTCAAAAGCACCAAACTTTATACTTTAACTCCATTCATTCCCACATTTGGAAGTTTTGTTGTTTCATTTTATATATATTTATATTTCTTAGTTCTTTATAAATTAATGCTATTATTTTAAATAATTTTCTTCTTTACTCTTTATATTAAAGATATAAGTGATTTATGCACCACATTTACAATATTAGAGTATTTGGAGTTGGTTGGTAGACTTACTCTTACCAGTGAGTTTTATAACTTCTAATTTTTTGTTGTTGCATGTTAGCATCTTTTTTAATTTAAAGATCTTTCTTTGGCATTTCTTTTAAGATAGATCTGGTACTGATAAGTTCAGATTTTGTTTTTCTTGGAAAGTCTTTATCACTGGTTTATTTCTGAAGGATATAAAAAGAAAGAATATGAGAAAAAGCTATCTGAAAGAAAGTTTTTCTGTATGCAGTATTCCTTGTTGCAGTCCTTATTTTCTTCATTGCTTTAAATATATAATCCTTCTCACTATAGAAAGTAAGGTTTTGCTGATAAGTCTACTACTCCCTATGTGTTATTTGATTCTTTTAACTTGACTTTTTAAAAATCCTTTCTCTTTAATCTTTAAGAACTTGATTCAAGTATTTTTTGGGATAGGCATTTTTGGTTTAAAAATGATTGGTGACCTTTGACCTTAGTCTACCTGGATACTTTTATTTTCTCCAGGTTTTGCAAGGTTGTCTCCTATGTCTCTTTGAATAGTCTTTGTAGATATTTGGAATTCCTCAGTCCCTTTTTAACCCCAATAACTTGAGTATTTACTCTTGATGTTGTCTCACATAAGTTTTCTGGGTTTCTTTTAATTTTCTTTTATTTCTTCTATGACTGTATTTTCAAACAGCCTATCTTTGAGCTCACCATCTTTCTACTGTTTGATTCTGCTGTTAAAGCCTCCCTCTATTGCATTTTTTATTTTTTTCACTGTAGTTTTCAGCTCCAAGTTTTCTGTTTGATTATTTTAATCTGTTAAGTTTCTCTGATAAATGATTGAATTGTTTCTTTGGTGATTTTCCTTAAAAGGAGTATTTTTTTTTTTCTGGAAGATCATACATCTTGATTGCTTTAGGGTGGATCTTTTGTGCATCATTTTATTTGTTCAGTAAATTTGTGTTTCTCTCAAAGGTCTTAATGATTTGGTTGAACCACAAAATCTGTGAACTGGAGAATTAGGTATTTGTTTCAGTTCTCACAGTCTGGCCTTGTTTATGCCTGTCTTTTCAGAGATTCTAAACAGGGTGATTATTACATTCTCTGAGCCCCTGGTCACTTCTGCTGGTTTAGCACTAGATGACATCATAAGTTCCTAAAGAATGTTATCTATCCTACTTGGTCTGAGTTTCCACCCGAGGCCATTGCAGGTACAGAGGGTTCACCCTGGTCTCTGTCCTGTACTCAAGTTCTGCAGATCTATGTCTGGTGCTGGGCTTTTCCATGTGGTCCAGGCCTTTGACTCCAAGGTAACATTTTATCTCTCATTCCTCCAAGTGAACAATGTCTCTTTCTGAGCTACTCTGCCTTGGATTGGAGAAGTATGGAGTAGGCAGTCTCATGGCCACCACAACCGCTATAATACTAGGCTCACCTGAATCCCATAGCTATGTAGACCAAATAAGCACAGAGTAATGTTCAAGACCCATGCCATTAACCACCTGCCTGATGCTGAGGTTTATTTGTGGTTTGAGACTGCCGCAGAAGGCCAGCAGTAATGTGAGCCAGAAAGAGTACATTTCAACACGGTCACCATTATCTATTTTGAACTGAGGCAGGGATAGGATTTCTGTCCACAGACATGTGTCTCGAATCACTAGCTGTTCAGCTTCTGCCAGATGTTGGATTTCATTGTGATGGGTCTGGCACTGAGTTCAAAGTCTAAGACCTGCAGTCCCTTTCTTCTCTTTCCCCTAAGTAGAATGGTTCTCTCTCATTGCTGTGATGTTTGGAGTGAGGGAAGCAATGACAATGCAAATTATCTTTGTCCCTCTACATTCTTCAATATGTCTTTTGTTATAATTATGCCAATAACAAGTACTGTGATCTCTTACCTATTTTTGAGACTCTGGTGAGGTTACCTTTATTCATGGATAGTTGTTCTGGTTGATGTTTCTATAAGGAAGTGGCCACTGAAAAGTCTTATTCTGTAATTTTGCTTTTCTTCTTCCCCAGTTTTTAAAAAATAAGACAGTTTCTATCAGATCAGCGACTGGTAGGTGTTTCATGTGGGGAATGGAATACATAGATCCACACTAGCAAGAATTTTTCCTCAATCATGATATATGGTTTATGCCATTGATTGTGGTAATAGTAGTGTGTATGTGTGTGCATGTGTGCATGCATGTGTGTATGTTTGTGTCATAGAGAGAAAAAGAGATTTTTAACTTCTTCTAACTTAACAGATATCTGGAGCTACAGAATGAATACCATTTATAAATACACTCTAGCATATTTTTACCTTCAAATTGTTATCTACAAAAATAATACCATTATGGATTTTGAGAACTTTCACAAATTTTATTGTTATAATTATTATTTATAAAATATGACTTTTATAAATTTCTTAAATACATTGATCCAATTTATTACAAGATTGTGGGATATCTTTTAGGATATTCAGAAGTAATTTTTAACGAATTTCGTATTTCTTTTGAATTATTAACTTTCTCTCTGGTCATATTTTTGTCTTCTTTCAGATTTACCATTCTATTCTGTAGCTCTTATAAACACAAAGTCAAACAAAGTCATTCTCAACTCCTTTCTCCTTTGCTTTCCTCTTATATGGATTCTAGAAAGTGAAAGTATTTGACTTTGAAGTATTCCTTTCAGCTAGCGCTGGCCTCATATCACAGATTTTGCCATGTGATGTAAGGAAAAATCTCTGTGGGAGCTTTTTCTAGATGATTAAAAGAAACTAGGCACCTTGTCCCACATTGTTTCTTTCTACCTGGACAACTGTTGTTCCTGGAGCTGCATTGCCACCATGAGGCCACAAGGGAAAAGTGTAAAATGTAAAATGACAAGTACTTTAGAAAAAATAAGAATTCTAAGTTCTTAATAATGTGCTTGGAAAGCTGTACCTTCCTGAAAGTACTGTCTTCTTACATTATTTTCTGTGGCTAAAAATAATTCTGTCTCTATTAGGTCAGTGATTGATGGCTTTTCTGTGACCTGAAGTTATAGAGAGGTTTACTGTTCTATGCACAAAATTTTCTGGGAAACAGCTCTATTTTCAGCTCTAAATACTTTTCTAGCCTAAAAATTAACCACCCTTGTACTTCTTTTGTGTTCTTCCTTTGTGCCTGGGACTTGTTATTGGCCATAGCTTCCTCTTGTTGAATATATTCTGGATCAGTATTTCTCCCATTCTGTTCTTACAACTTTTTTTTGGTTTCACATTTCTTAAAAAAAAAAAAATGTGTTAAAGTGCCATCTCTAGTGAGCTCATTTTTTATTATGTTTGCTGGCCATATACTCGTGTGTGTGTGTGTGTGTGTGTGTGTGTGTGTGTGTGCGTGTGTGTTCCAATAATACTTTATTGCTCTTTGTTTTTTGTTTGTTTGCTTTGATCCATATTTCTATATGGTATCATTTGTTACTGTATGATGGATTTCTTTGACATTTCACATAATGCCAGTATCCTGAAAGAGTATTAATTTAGCATTCTATATTTACAAATCTTGATTTTGTTGTCGAAATATCTTATTACTGAATACAGTATCCTAGATTGATGTGTTTTTTTTTAAATATTTTGCTCCACTCTCTTATTGCTTTCATTGTTTTGAAAAAGAATTCAGCTGTCAGCCTTATGTTTGTTTGCCTGTATGTAATGTGTGTCTATTTTCCCTGGCTGTTTCTAAGGCATTCAATCAATTTTGAGCAATTTGATTATTTTCTATCATGGTGTAGTTTTTTAAAATACATTTTTGTACTTGGTTTTGATGAGCTTCTTGGATCAGTGTATTTATAGTTTTTATCCAATTTTGAAATATTTTCACTATTATTTCTTCCAATAGATTTTCCAATTAAATGGAATGTAATTACCTATATGTACATTTGTTTGAAGTTGTCTCATAACTAACTTATGTTGTGTTTTTTTTTGTTTCCTTTGATTCTTAAAAAAATCTTTATCCTTGTTTTTGAATAATTTCTATTAATGTATCTTTACATTTAGTATTAGTATACTTTATAAAAATTCTACTTTATTTTATGGAAATTTAAGAAGTGGAGCTATGCTTCCAGCAGTCCTGAAATTAACATGCCTCTTTTAATAACTGATTTTTGCTAATTCCATTGTAATAACATATAGATAGGAGAAGAAGATATGGAAAACTTTCTATACTTTCTACCTATTTTTTCTGTAAATGTAAACTTCTTTTATAAAAATCTATTAATTTTAAAAAAAGTAGTCATACAAAGTAGTAAAAGTAGAATGTCACCCTAGTATACTTTTGCCCAAGACAATAAGACATTCATTTAATATATGTTATTTAGAGGATAGGTTTAGAAAACTCTTTGTACTTTCTGCCTATTTTTTCATAAATATTAAACTTCTTTCAAAAATTCTATTAATTAAAAAATTAGTTATATGAAATAGTAACTTATGAATTAGTAAGCAGAATGTTACCAAACTATGCTTTTGTTCATGACAATCATTTATGCTATGTCATTTATTTTTTATTTTTCAAAATCTTATAAAACATTAATATGTAGTAGTAATAAATAGAAAATATATATTCAACAGTCTAAATTTTTTAAATTTCTAAAAGATATGAGGCCAATTATATTATGTAGAAAGTCAATCAGCAAGAATTAGATGAGAAGATAGGTATGCTAGGGAATAGGTTTGCATATTAGAAACATAAAGACAGTTTCAAACTTGTTCATATCAAACAAAACAACACAGGATGAAAAATGCCAAAGACAGTGAAAGTCAAAAATAGGTTTGATAAGAGACTGAGAAGAGATTAGCTGTAAATAGTAGATTACACAAATTTGGCATTAGAAGAGATAAGTCAATAATTGGGGTCTTAATGAGTTGTCAGATAAACTATTTTTTCCAATTAGAAGGTTATAGTTACTAGAATAGAAAAGAGAAAGATAACAATTTTAATAACAGTCACTTTTTTAGTGCTTCCCATATGCTGAGTACTATTATATTTAAATACTATGTATAAATTATCATAACACTGCCATGATAAATATACTACAATAATTCACACTTCATTGAGAAAATACAAAGCATTAAGGGCTTAAATAACTTGCTTAAGTCAAGACATTTAGTAAGCAGGAGAAATGGTATTTAAATCCAAGCAAGCTAGCAATAATATTTAACACAAATTCAGTGAATTCAACCTAGTGAATACTATAAAGTAAAAACTAGCTTGCTGAAAAGTAAAACAGTAAAAAATGGAAATCTGCCTTTCCATTAATCAGGCTGGAATTACAGAGGCAAAATATTTAAATAGGCTTTCACAAAAGAGCATCTAAATGACCATAAACATGAAAATACAGTCATCAGTGAAGCTGTAAATCTAAAAATGATAAAATATACAACATAACGCATTGACAAGCACGTGAAACAGCAGAGTATCCCATAGATCACTGGTATATAGGTTGGTAGAACCACTTTGGAAAATAAGTAGTACCTACTATAGCTAAACACAGGAATAGTAATGGCCAACTGTTATACAAGTATATACCAAATAGAAATCTTTACATAGATTTATGTAAAAGACAAGAATATTTTAAAAATTATGATTCAAAAATAGCACTGGAAATAAATTGAATGGACAAATTAATTGTGGTGGATTCATACAATGGAATACTGTGTGGTGTAGAAATACAAAAGAAGTATGCTACACACATTACCAAAAATAACTTTCATAAGCATAATATTAAGTGAAAAAAATCAGACACATCAGAATACATGAATTTGTTTTTCTTTTATAGAAGCTAAAATACAAAGGGAATGCAGTGTACTAGCAATGTTCTCTTTCTTGATCTGGAGCCTGTGGACAGTTCATGTTCAGTTTGTTAAAATTGATGAAGACACAGACTTATAAATTGTTCAAATATTTTCTATTTGCTATATTTTAATTAAAATATATTTTAAAATAAAAAAGAAACCAACGTTAAAAATTGCATGGGAATCAAAAATGTTCTTTTATAGAAAACTTTTAATGGGAATGCAATCTAAAATCTAAAAAATAAATGATACTACTATCATTTGAAGTACACTATACAATGTCCTTCAGGAACAGACAATAGCTTGTCAAAATTAACATTTACTATGTGTATAAAAGTACACCATAGTTTCTAAATAATATTACTAAATATACGTTTGGATGAATATTTACTATTTCTTTTCTAATAGATGGTAACATTGGCATGAAAAAGATTCATTGTGTTAATCAAATACAAATGCATGTGATAAATACACAATTTTAAGTCAGAACCTGCACACAAACATAGAAACACATACCTCAATTAAGTGGTGTGACATTGAAGATTATTTATTTATTTATTTATTTTTACATTTTTTTGTACTTTAGGTTCTGAAGTACATGTGCAGATCATGCAGGATTGTTACATAGGTACATACATGGCAATGTGGTTTGCTGCCTCCTCCCTGGTCACCTATACCTGGCATTTCTCCCCATTTATCCCTCCCCAATCTCCTCATCCCCTGCTGTCCCTCCCTGAGCCCTCCCATCAGACCCCAGTTTGTGATGCTCCCTTCCTTGTGTCCATGTGCTCTCATTGTTCAACACCCACCTATGAGTGAGAACATGTGGTGTTTGGTTTTCTGTTCTGTGTCAGTTTGCTGAGAATGATGGTTTCCAGATTCATCCATGTCCCTAAAAGGACAAACTCATCCCTTTTTTTGGCTGCATAGTATTCCGTGGTGTATATGTGCCACATTTTCCTTGGAAATGATGGTTTCCAGATTCATTCATGTCCCTAAAAGGACAAACTCATCCCTTTTTTTGGCTGCATAGTATTCCGTGGTGTATATGTGCCACATTTTCCTTGTCCAGTATATCACTGATGAGCGTTTGTGTTGAAGATAATTTAAATAAGGAAATAATGAAGCAAATTTATTCAAAAATTAGAAGAATTTATTCTGAAAGAAATGAGTTCATTTTCAATAAGAAAAGTGTTTTCCATATTAATAAACATTTTGTTATGTGCAATTCAAACCATTATACACAAATTACCCAAAAACAATTATAAAGAAGGAGGTTATGCTTTTCATTATCTCTTTGTCCTAAGATTTTTTTAAAAAAGATTAATCTTTTTAATATCTCATTGATCTTAATTTATAGCATATCTAATCAGCATGAGTCTTTAGTAGAAGAATAACAAATCAGTCTTTGCCTGATTAAAAAAAAAAAAGTCTTTTATACTCTGAATGCCAATTGCACTATATTATAACAAAGGTAATTCAGACCAAAAGCCAGCCAACATTTTTTTCTGTAAAGGGCTAATTAGTAAAGATTTTAGGTTTTGCTGGCCTTACTGTTCCAGTGTACTAGGCCCTTCTTGTACCACTATGAAGAAATATCCAAAACTGGGTAATTTATAAAATAAAGAAATTTAATAGACTCACATTTCCACAATTTTGGGGAGGCCTCAGGAAATTTACAATCATGGCAGAAGGCAAGGGAAAAACATGCACCTTCTTCACAGGGCAGCAGGATGGAGTAGAATGAGTGTAAGCATGGGGAATGTGAGATGCTATAAAATGATCATATCACATGAGACTCACTAATTAAGCAGAGTAGAGGATGGGCACAAGCACCCCATGATTTAATTACCTCTACCTGCTCCCTCACTTAACATGTGGGGATTATAATTGTTACAGCTCAAGGTGAGATTTGGGTGGTGACAGAAAGTCAAACAATCCCACTCCTGGCCCTTCCCAAATCTCATTTCCTTACATTACAAAACCCAATCATGCCCTTCCAATAGTCTCTAAAAGTCTTAACTCATTCCAGCAATAACCCAAATGTCCAAGTTCAAAGTCTAATTTGAGAAAAAATAATGTCTTCCACCCATGATACTGTAAAACCTAAAGCAAGTTAGTTACTTCCTAGATACAATGAGGGTGCAGACATTGGGTTAATATACCAGATGGAAGAAACTGGTAAAACACAGGGGCTACAGGCCCCTTGCAAGTCTAAAATCCAATAAGGCAGTCATTAAACGTTAAAGTTCCAAAATGGTCTTCTTTGGCTTCATGTCTCACATCCAGGTCATACTGAAGCAAGAGATGGGTCCCCATGGTCTCTGGCCGCACCACCCCTGTGGCTTTGCAGGGTACAGCCTCCCTTATGGCTGCTCTCATGGGTGGCATAGTGCGTCTGCTGCTGCTCCAGATGCATGGTGCAAGCCATTGGTGAATCTAATATTCTAGGGTCTGAAGGATGATGGGCCTCTTCTCACAGCTTCGCTAGGCAGTTCCCCAGTTGAAACTCTGTGTGGGGTCTCAACCCCACACTTTGCTTCTGCATTGCTCCAGCAGAAGTTCTCCCTGAAGGCTCCTTCCCTGAAGCAAACTTATGCCTGAACATCAAGGTACTTCCATATATCCTCTGCAGTCTAGGCAGAGGTTTTCCAATCTTAATTCAATTACCTCCACCTGGTCCTGCTCTTGATATATAGGGATTATGGAGATTACAATTCAATGTGAGAATTGGGTGGTAACAGAAAGCCAAACCTTACCACTGAGTTACTTCTGTGCACCCACAGGCCCAACACCATGTGTATGCCACCAAGGTAATGAAGCAGTGGTCTGAACTATACCTTTGCCCCTTTTAGCCATGGCTGAAGCAGAGGCAGCTGGGATGCTGGACACTATGTCTGCAGCCTACATAGAGTAGAGGGACCCTGAGCCCAGCCCATTGAACAATTTTTCCCCTTTAGGCCTCTGGGCCTGTGATGGAATGGGCTGTCATGAAATTCTTTGACTTGCCCTGGAGAAGTTTTCTCCCTTGTATTGATGATTAACATTTGACACCTCATTACTTATGCATATTTCTGCTGTGGGCTTTAATTTATCCCCAGAAAATGGATTTCTCTTTTCTATCTCATAATTTGAATTTTTCTATCTCTTTTCTATCTCTGTACATTTTCTAAACCTTTATGCTCTTCTTACTCTTGAACGCTTTACCACTTAGAAATTTCCTCCACAAGATAACTTAAATAATCTATCTCAAGTTCAAAATTCTACGGATCTCTAGAGCAGGGCAAAATGCCACCAGTCTCTGCTAAAGCATAGCAAGAGTGATGTTTACTTCAGGTCCCAAAAAGTTTCACATCTCTATCTAAGACTACCTCAGCCTGGACTTCATTGTTTATATCTCTATCAGCATTTTGATCTAAGCCATTTAACAAGTCTCTAGGCAGTTCTGAGCATTCTCACATCTTGTCTTCTGTGCCCTTCAAGTCTCTAGGAAGTCCCAGACTTTTCTACATTTTTCTGTCTTCTTCTGAGCCTTCTAAACTGTTTCAACCTCTGTCTGCTAAAAAGTCACTTCCACATTTTGGGGTATCTTTATAGCAGCACCCCACTACCTTGGTATCAGAGCACTAAATAACAGTATTAGTTTGTTTTCACACTGCTATGAAGAAATACCAGAGATTAGTTAATTTATAAAGGAAGGAAGTTTAATTGACCCACATTGCTAGGAAGACCTCAGGAATCTTACAATCATGGCAGAAAGCAAAAGAGAAGCAGACAACTTCCTGACAGGATGGCTGGACAGAGAGAATGCAAGCTGAGGACATGCCAGATGCTTATAAAACCGTCAGATCTCATGACACTTAATCACTATCATGAGAACATCATGAGGTAACTTCTCCTATGATCCAATTATCTCCACCTGGTACTGTCCTTGACATATGGGGATTATGCGGATTACAATTCAAGGTGAGAATTGAATGGTAACAGGGAGCCAAACCTTATCACTGAGTTTCTGAACTCTGTCACTATAGTGAGAGTGAGTAGTTCCAGATAAAACATAAACAAACAGGTGTGTCTGTAATTTACAAAAAAATAGATTGCAGGTTAAATATTTTCTTTTTCTTTTTCTTTCTTTTTTTTTTTTTTTTTTGATACAGAGTCTGGCTCTGTTGCCCTGGCTGGAGTGCAGTGGGATGATCTCGGCTCACTGCAATCTCCACGTCTCGGTTTCAAGTGATTCTCCAACCTCAGCCTCCCAAGTAGCTGGGATTACAGGCCCGCTCCACCATGTCACCCAGCTAATTTTTGTATTTTCAATAGAGACAGGGTTTCACCATGTTGACCAGGCTGGTCTTGAACTCCTGGCCTCAAGTGATCCACCCACCTCAGCTTCCCAAAGTGCTGGGATTACAGATGTGAGCCATCGCACCCAACCAATATTTTGTATAAACTATAATTTTCCAGTACTTGATTTATGACATGAAATAACACAAACTCTGGATTATTTTCTGTGTATAAAATCACATGACCAAATTTAACACATGTTTGATTTAAACTGAGCGCCCTTAAGCCCTGGCTTTAGGTCAAATCATAGCTCACTAACTGGAAAAAAATCTGTGTATTTGTTAAATTAAAAAAAAACAAGTGACTAAAACATTTTGATTATGTGTGATCTGTATTACTAGACACTTGTGCTCACAAGGTAGATGAGACAAAATTAGAAAGGAATATACATCTATTGATGCCTAAATCAATTATGTGATAAATCAGTAAAGTATTGAATTTGTCTTCTTAAATTTTCATTTGAAAATTTGGCCCTAAACAACAATGTTCCTGGCCATATAAAACATTTCAACAAGTTGTGTGTCATTCAGAATTATTCAATATTTATATTGCATAAAATACATCAATGTTTCAGAGTGACAATAGTACTCAATTTGTGTTTCATATCAAGATATTATTTATAATGTTAATCATTTATATATAGCTGCTTAATTCAAATCATATAACTTGCTTTTTGAATTTCCAAATATTTTAAAACATATTAAAAAACAATGTAAATATCTGTTCCTAAGTATAAATACTAAACTTAATAATTTTATGAATTATTTTTAAAGGCATGCTAAGTCTGTTGAAAAGCTGCTAATTCTTTTTTTTTTTTTTTCAGTTCAAAAAGGAAAACTTGTGAAGACAAAAGTCAGTAAGAACAGGAACAAAATGTATCTTGGAAACAACTTGCCTCTAAAGAAGCTCTGTTTTCATTTTTCACCATGTTGCTTAAACATTAAGGAACCATTTGGCAGTGAAGAGGCTCTCTGCAGTCTGTGTTGCAGGTACTTAATTGTCTAGGACAGTCACTTAGCAATGAAATAAGCTCCTTAGTGGCCTGCAGCTTCAGTAGTTTTCTCAAATAGTGAAAAATAATTACCAGTATTCCAGTGGTAGTTGAAGTGTATTCAGCACTGTCATGCCAAGTGTCAGGTTCCAGCCCATGCTGAGGTCTGAGGGGAGTGGATGGATGGGTGGCAAACAGCTGAAGGAACACTCAGTGGGGGGCTGTAGGCAGGTAAATATGGTTTTATTCAGCAGCTCTCTCAAACTGTCAGTTTTTATCTTGGCTGCCTGCTCCAGCTGCAGCCTCTCTTAGCAGCCAGCTCTGCGGCTCCTACCACTCCCACACTTAAAGTTGCATTTCCTGGCACACTTGGTGGTTCTCACCTGTCCACAGTCCATCTGCAGGAAGGACATCTCTCCTTCACAGGGTCAGCAACTTAACTTTTTCTCTCTGGGCACATGCAGCATGTACAGTGTCAGTAGGGTAGTTATGCCCTTTACAAACAACAATGGCTCCAAGCCAAGTGATGAGCTTCCCCATGTTATGTTTACATAGCTGTGATTATATAATACATGGAATTGTGCACCTGTGCTCCAAACCCACTGAGTCATGCGGGATGTTTACCTCTGCCTATTCTTGACCAAAGCACATCCATTTACCTTACAAGCTCTTAATTTGGAAGCATGACATTAATTAATATCACACAATTGAATATTACTTCCTGCAGTAGGCAGGAAAAATGGTCTTCTAAAAAATGTCTCAGTCAAGTCACCTAAACCTGTGAGTTTCCTTATATGGAAAAGCAATCTCTGCAGATGTGATTAAGTTAAGGATCTTGAGTTGAGATCCCATGGGTTATCCAGATGGACCAACATATGATAGTTTTTGTAAGAGAAAGGCAGAGAGAAATTTAAGACAGAAAGAAGAGAAGACAAAAGGGAGAAGATATACAAAGAGGGTAGAGTTTGGAGTGGTACGGCTAGAGAAAAGGAATGCCAAGAATTGCGGGTAGCCACCAGAAGCTAGGCTAGGAGGGAGAATGGCACACATTCTCCCGGGAGTCGCTCAAGAGCACAGCCTTGCCAACACCTTGATTTCAGACTTCTGGCCTCCAGACTGTAAGATAATTTCTGCTGTTTTAAGCCGCTAATTTGTGATAATTTGTTACAGAAGCCATAGAAAACTAATAGTTGCTAAGTATTTTTAAAACAGAGCATATTTATTCCTAATTATTGTTCATATTTTTATCTTCTGTTCATATTAAAGGTTTACTATGACTTCTGATATAGCTAACTAGAAAAGACATACAAGAATTTCAGAAGAAAAATAAAATCTTCTAAAATGTGCTTAGTAAAAATAAAAATTCAAGAACATCAAGATTCTGTAAGTCAAAGATTATTAAATGCATAAACACAGTGAATTACATGTAAATAATTTTAGAAAAAAATTAAAATTCCAAAATTAGAAGTTTGTTTAAAGAAAATAATAATAAATCTCCCTATTTCATGAAAAGTAAAATACACTTGCCTCTATGATTTAAATAATAACTTCAAAAAATACATTTTTGATATATATGGCTAAAGTGTTCACTGGAGGTAGGATATAGCCTACATCACTCCAAGTATACAAAAAATTAGTGTTATATTTATTTTTAATAGTACAGGTTAAGTGTCCTTTACCAGAAATTCTTGAGACCAGAAATATTTTGTGTTTCAGATTTTTTGGCTTTTAGAATATTTTCATGTACATAATGAGATATCTTGGAGGTGGGATCTAAGCCTAAATATAAAGTTTATTTACATTTCTTATGCATATAGCCTGAAGATAATATTATATAAAATTTTTAGTAGCTGTGTAAATGCAATAAAGTTTGTGTCCATTGAACCATCAGAGAGCAAAGGTTGCTCTATCTTTACCACCCATCTGGATGGTCTGTGGTTTTTTCCTAGCATCACCATCATTCCTGACTTTGAATTTATATGCTACTGATAGGTGATCATTTTCATATACTTATTTACAGATAAGGATTTAACAGTTAAAAAAATGGCATACAATTAATAAAATGAAAATTTGTCTTCAGGATAGCTAAGCAACACAGCAGCATCACCAGAATACTTAGATCACCTATTAATAGCAACAACAAACAAGCATTGTTTAGAAGACCATTTTTCAGTCCCTACATACAATGCAGTGTTTTAATTTAAAAGGTTTACGTACACTGTATATTATTTTATTTTTTAGGTGAGAAGAAACATCAGATGAAGTTGAGCAACCAGGAAGTGAGTCTTCTAGGGATGAGGATCCATTCTCCTGGATGGCTTTTTAAAATGTTTCTTCCAGAGTCATCTGCCTCATTAACAACAGTTCCTATTAGAAGTCTCTCTTTGATTTATAAATGGACATTTTTATTAATGTCTCCTTAATGAGAGTGGCCTCTATTTTGTGTTAGAGCCAAGAGGAAAAATGGAATGGATGTAGATGCTCTTCCCAGTACAGTTTGTGATGTTACTCTTGCTGTTGGTCCTAGCTAACTGAATTATCAAATATACACCAACAACCAAGCCTGCTGTCAACCAAGATTCTCCAAACTTCCACATATTACTCTTCCTCAGGAAAATTTGCTACACAAATTCACCTAGTTTTGCCAGGAATTCCCATGCTCAAACAGTACTTGAAATTTCTGGTTCTGGCCTGCTTACTAGACCCAACATCTTTAAATTCCCAACCTTAGAACCTCTAAAGCACAATGGATTCTCTTGGACCAAACTCAAAATTCTCTTTTTCGGGAAGGTAAAGTCAAAGGAACTAATCATAGCTAAACCTCATGTACATGTCTTAACAGGCATGACTTTATCTACCAGTCACCTGGGTGTGTTGATAGCCATGGGATGTTTTGGAACTTTTCTTATGCCCTTAATTTGTTTCAACATTTCTGTAATATTAAAACCTGAGGAGCCTTCTATATTTGTGGTCAATCAGTTCATCAATGCATCTCCATTAACTGGACTGGAATTTGTACCATAGGCTACATCTGCTCAAACATCTTCACAGTCCCTGGCAATTTCTCTCTTCCAGTACCAATCTATGAGTATTTCATCTGGCCTAGGATGAGAAGGGCTAGCCAATTTATTCCCCTTCTCATAGAACTTGGTATTATAGCTGGTTTAGAAACTAGAATGGCTAGAATCACCAAAGCCTCTTTGACCTATGGCCAACACTCAAAGGAAATCACCAACCACATTGATGCCATGGCAAAGTCTTAAAAACCATGAAAGAAAAAATTGACTCTTTAGCAGCCATAGTTCTTCAAAATCATTAAGGAATAAATATGTTAATGATAGCACAGGGAGGTATTTGTTTAGCATCAGGTAAAATATGTTGCTTTTGAGTTGATCAATCAGAAGTACAAGACAGCATGAGACAACTCTGAATTGAGTCTTTGGTTTATGGAAACAAGTTTCTCAGGGTTGATTACATTGGGAAATAATCTGAAAATGGTTTTCCTGGGTTCTTCCCTTTTTAGGCTCACTTGTTAGTCTCCTACTTTTATGCCTTTTTGGTTCCTGTCTTCTAAATTTAATAACCCAATTTATTTCCTCTTGCTCTTAACCCATCAAGTTCCAGATGATCTTCAGTGAGGGGTGCTATCCTCTCAATACTCAGGAGCCATCCTCCTGCAGAGTACCCCTACACTGCCCATCAGTGAGATATAAAAGAGGTGACTACCTGATTCTGTCTCCTTTGGACCTGGCTGGATGCCACTTTTATCAACACATGGAACCACCTTGCCTTGACTGCTAGCAAGAGGTCAAAACCCACAGAACAACCACCACTGGCCATCTATCAGAAGGAGAGTGTTAACAGAAGACCTTCATCCATTTTCCCAAATAATTGGATCCTGGACTCTTGAGGGGGAAAATGATAGAGTAGGTAACTCGCAGACATGACCAAGGCAGGAGAGGGCCCCTTTTGTAGGAATGGCAGGAAACCATAAGGTGATGGGCATACAGTTGCCTCCAAGGAGGCAAGAATCAAGTTTGCTGCACTGTGTCTCTAAAATAATTGGTAACAGCTAAGGTCAGGGAAAGGCAGTCCCCTAATAGATAGAAATCTGAAGCTGGTGATTGGCAGCTTCCTGATAAGATCTCAGTGGGTGGGTACTCAGTCTCAAGCATGCACACTATGAGGAAAAATGGCAAAGTTTAACCAGTATATGACCTTTTTCAGGGAACTCTTGACTGGTCAAGGAAGAACACCTGAAATGAGTATGCATGTAATTTACTGAACACATGAGTGTGTTCAGTAAACACACTGTGCATTCAGACCCTTCTATTTTCTGGTGGGCCACCACAAGTGTAGACATCTTGCTCCAGGTGAAGAATCATGGGAGAAGAAATGCAAACCCCAGAACCATGCCAATGTATAAAACCCTAAGTAAAGAGAGAGTTGACAGAGAACTCGGATCTCTCAAGTCACCTGCTTGGCCCTCTTCCAAGTGTACTTTACTTTCTTTCATTCCTGCTCTAAAACTTTTTAATAAACATTCATTTCTGTTCTAAAATTTGCCTTGGTCTCTCTTTCAGCCCTATGCCCCTCCGCTGAATAATTTCCTCTGAGGAGACAAGAATTGTGTTTGCTACAGACCCGTCAGATTCGCCGTTACTAACAAGATCATTCGGGATGCTTAGCGGTCTCAAAGTAGCATTGTTTTGGGAACTGATGCTTTTAGTATCTTTCTTCTGATCATCTGTAAAAATTTAATATTGTTTTCTATTAAATTTTATACCTCATATCTACAGAAAGGATAACAGTGTGGTTGATCTTCGGAACAAAGTAAAAACAAATACTTTAAAACATTCATTGTCTATGTAATTAAACAACACTTGTGGATTTTGTTTTCAATTGTGGATTTTGTTTTCAAATGTCAGTGGAAAGTCTTCACTGTCATTTCTGTACTCTCTGATAAAGAGTGTAGGGAGTCTGAGGGGCTACACTGAAATCATTAATGACAAAGTCAATCTTTGCAGTAGAGCACGCATATACTGCCTATGCATAGGAAACCCTGTGTTCCCAGAGAACATCTAAAATGATAGAAATTCATTATCTATATCAAACTTCAGATGTCAATAGATCACATTTAAACTTGAAAAGCACTAGCATCATCCTCACCATCAGTAATGATAAACACCCAAATGCTTTAAGAATAACAATGAGCAATAGCGCTACTTTAAATACTGAAATGGTTTCATAAAAGGATATCTATCAGGAAAGTGACTGACACCTGACAACGTGATAATACAGAATATATGTTTATCTACAATATATATTTGAAGCAAATTCAGCTCTTAGTATTTATCCATTTATATAATAGTTTCATAAATATTAAGCTTTTGAAAACACATTATACAAAAAGAAATATTTTTATTTTTAGCCAATATGATAGTGTCTGAATATAAAGACATGAAATATAACTTTCATAGGGACACATAACATCAAAATGGAATGTAATATATTCTATTGATTTAATATTTTAAAATATATAACAAAATCATAGCTCATGTCTCTCTGAGAAATGAATAAATACAAGAAAATGGAAAGCCTCTGCTATGCACCCAACTAAACGCTGCAACGTAATGTCCCAATTGATGCATCATCCAAAAATTCTCAGCTAGAAAATTTCAGTCCTTTCTGATATATCATTTTCTATTTTTTCCATTCTCCCTTAGTTTGGTTCTGAATTACTCTTTCTAGCTGATTACTTACTAAAAACCAATGAATATTTGCTTTTTTTTCCGACCAACACAATGTTTAATGTACTCAGAATGACAATGTCATCACTGGCTAGTGTTGTTTAAATATCAACTTACTCCCTTCGACAACAGACCATGCTAACTGCATTATTTTTGTCATCTGAAGCCAATATCAGCAGTAGGGAAAATATAAACTTGTATTTTGTATGAATTTCACCTATCAAGTAAATAAGAGAACTAAATAAATTATTATAGAGTGAAGTTTAAAATAAAAATTGTTACATTCGTATATATGAGCTGTTTTATTTAATAATTAACATTGTTCAGATACTCCAAATCTCTACCTTTGCCTGGATATTTTAGAAAAAAATATAGAAATACTATGTAGTTTCTGACAATATAAATAAGTATAATTCTTGGTATAATTGATAAAATAATTAAGTAGCTCATTAACTTATGAGTTACCAAGCATAAACTAAATACATTGACCTTAATTGGGCACATTAAATATGAGAATTAATGTACTACTATTTTACTCAGGGATTTAAAGATAAAATGACTGGGAGAGGTTTTTTTTTGTAATTAAACACAATAAAAGTAAAGCAAAGTGTTAGGAAATTGAACAGTGATATACCTAAAAATGTAAACGGATGTCAAGAAATGCTTTCAAGTATGTGCTAGTGATACTTTGAATTAGTTTTAGTTGGGTTTACCATAACAGACAATATAGAAGCAGTTTAAGCCATGAAGTAACACAATTTGCTTTTCATTTTTGAATAAATCATGTTGACACTGCTGGAACAAACAAGGTAGGAAAACCTGCAGACATGGGGTAGTTTGAAGATAGATTTTTTTTCTTAAATAGCTATATTGAGATGTAATTCACATATCATACAATTCACCACTTAAAGTGTAGATGCCATTGGTTTATAGTTTGCTCACAAAGTTATGCAACCAACAGCACAATCAATTTTAGAACACTGTCATTACACAAAAAGGAAACTCCATAACCATTAGTAGTCATTCCCCATTTCTCCCCACCACCCTCAACAACCTAACCTCTCCTTCTCTACCCCTGATTTTAGGCAATCACTTACCCACTTTTGGTCTCTCTATTATTTGTCTATTGGTAATTTTTTTTTTATGATAATAGAATTTTAATTTTTTATTGACAGATCTGATTGACTTTGTATATTGAAGAAAATGAAATGTTCTGGCTATCTGGAAAGAAAAAAACAATCAGAGGCCTCTATCTCTATTTTCCCTGCTCAATTACTTCTTCTAATTAGAGAATGTACATTAAGTACCAAACTATAGTTGTCTTTGTCCTTAATTAGCCTAACAAATTAGCACTGTTTTATCTGCCATCTCTATAAGGGCCAATGACAATATGACCCAGGAAGCTTCTATGATGATTACAAGAGCAGGAAGGAAATTCAAAAATCCATTATATGTTGTTTATTGCTACCTTAAAAATAAATTTCATTACTGCACTGTTCACATTTTACAGGTAGGCATATTGGTTCAGTTGGAAGTTTTACTTTTATGAAGACTACATAGTTCACCTTTACTACCATCTACTTTCATGTATTCTGACAAACATGTCAATTTAAGCATTGTTAGGAAAATTGAGGAAAGCACTTTAGTTGGCCCTAGAAATGAACGGATTGAATAAACACATTTAGCCAAGTTGTTATTTATAATACCCATCCAAGCAAAGCCAAACTAAATAATACTCTCTTCAAGAAAAAATGAGAATGTTTACTGAAAAAGTTTGAAATTCCATTCTAGCTCTAACATTTTATGTTACTTTGTTCTTACTGACTGATTTCTCTGACACATATTTAGTATGAAGTAAACAAGACTTTATCCTCAAAAATAAATGACTGTATTAGAGCATTTAAAGAATATATGCGTGTGTGTGTGTGTGTGTGTGTGTGTGTGTATACATATATATATACAGTGAAAATACGAATTGAAGAAATGCCCAGAAATGCAATCAGATTCAAGTTCACATAAGTAATACAGTAGAATAGTTAACATCTGTTACCCAAGAATGGAAACTATCACAGGGAATCTATGTTAAACATGGCAAAAGATTTTTTTCAGAATGTATCCTTAGCATTAAATTATAATAAAATAATTTTTATACTGCACTTTAAATGTGTAATTGTTTATCCTTCAAATATATTTTGAGAAGCTACTAAGTTTTAGCATATAGAAGATAATAAAAGAATAAAATTTTATCAGAGAACTTGCAGACTTTAGAAATTAAAGAAAAAATATAAACAAATATCTACAATTTATAGTATGATGAATGACAATAAGAACTTTAAGGCTAAAAAAATTAAAGAAAAGCATAGAAGATTCTGATAATGAAAGTGTTATATATTGGATAGTCAGGAAAGTGTCAATAAGGAAATTGTTGAATAGAATCACAAAGTAACCAAGAGAGTGAGCTATAAGCAAATCATTAGAAAGAATATTACTGTCAGAAAGATGAGGAAATGTAAGACCCTGGGATGGGGTTCTCTAGTAATGTTTGAAGGACAATGAAGAAGTACAATGTTGAAAGAATGAAATGAATAAGAGAGAGAATATTAAGAAATGAGGCTAAGATATGATGACAGAGCAGATTATGTAAGGCCTGTAGGTAAAGGTAGTAATCTTTACTTTTTACTGATTTAAGTAAATTTAGGAGCTTTGATCAGAGGAGTGAGTTGCTACAGCTTTTGCTTGATTAAATTAACCCTGGCTGTTTAATACAGTTTGGATGTATCCCCACTTAAATCTCATGTGCAATTTTAATCCTCAGTTTTGGAGGTGGGACCTGGTGGAAGGTGATTGCCTCATGGAGGCAGATATTTCCCTTGGGGCTGCTCTCATGATAGTGAGTGAGTGAGTTCTTATGAGATCTGATTGTTTAAAAGCATATGGAACCTCCCAAAACTCTCTCTCTTCTGCCCTTAGACATGTAAAGAAGTGGCTCCCCGTTTGCTTTATATGATGATTGAAAATTTGCTGAGGCCTTCCCAAAAGCCAAGAAAATACCAGCATCATGCTTCCTGTACAGCCTGCAGAACTTACATTTTATAATGAGTCTTGAAGTCAAGTGGTGTCTAGAATTATACTGAGGTATCTAGTTTAGAACATGTTCTACAGTGGTCCTCTTTTCTTTATAAATTAAACTTCTCTTCTTTATAAATTGCCCAGTCTCCAGTAATTTTTTATAGCAGGGTAAGAATAGACTCTTTCACTGTTATTTTTAGAATAGCCTGCAAGCTAGGAGGAATTAAAAAAATTGGAGTCAATGACACAATGGTGCCTCGGTCCAAAGATGCAGCAAAAGGTAATAAAAAGTAGCTGGGTTCTGGTTATAATGCAAAATAAAGGCAACATAATTTGTAAACATATTTGATATAAGACAATGAGAAGTCAAGGATAATTCCAAACATTTTATCTGAGTACTGGAGGAATGAAAGTGCCTTGATCTCATAAAAGGAAGATTATGAGAGGAGCAATTTTGAATGGGAAGACCAGGAAATTGATATTGCCCATGTTACATTTGAAATGCAGAAATATCTATTATGCCAATGCCTTAAGTTCAGAGAAGAGATCAACACTGGAAATATAAATCTGGCATATTTCAATATGAAATTGGATGAGATTACCTATTCATTAAATGTAGATGGCAAAAAGAGATGGTCTAAATTATGAATATGTAAGCACTCAAACAAGAAACTTAGAGGAATATTAAAGAGCAATTAAGTGAAGAGGAGAGACCAGTAAGTTGTAAAGAAAACTGGAAGAATGTGAGGACTCTTTCAGACAGTCAAATAAGTGAGTCAATTACAATTATAACCAAATGAAATGAATACTGAGAATTGATCATTACATTTAACAATATGGAGGTCATGGGGTGACACTAGTAAAATCATTTTGGTGAAGTGACCTGGGCAAAGTCCAATTATGTTTGTTTTAAGAAAGAATGGAAAGAGAGGAACTGGAAAGTGTGACCAAATTTAGTGTTCTTTCTTGAAAAGTTTGGATATAAAACAATGCAAAATACGGGGTGTTTTCTAAAAGGTAAAGTGGATAGAAGCTTTTTTAAAATTATTAATATTTTAGTGCAGTTCCAGTTTCACAGCAGAGTTGAGTGGAAAGTACGGAGAGGTCCCATATACCCCCTGTCCTCACAGGCACAACCACCACATCTACCAATATCATGTACCAGAGTGATACTTTTGTTAAAATTGATAAACCTACATTGATATATCATTATCACCCAACATTCATAGTTTATGTTATGGCTCACTCTTGGTCTTACACATTCTGTAGGCTTTGGTAAATGCATGATGTCATGTATTCACCATCAAATTATCATATAAAATAGTTTTATTGCTCCAAAAGCCCTCTGTGTTCTGCCTCTTTATCCCTGAGACTGATCTTTTTACTATCTCCATAGTTTTCCATAATGTTGTATAGTTGGAATCGTATAGCATGTAGACTTTTAAGACTGGCTTTTTTCATATAGTAGTATGCAGTTAAGTTTTCTCCCGTTTCTTCATGGTTTGATAGCTCATTTATTTTTTGCTCTAGATAATACTTCATTATCTTGTTTTAACAACGTTATTTATTCATTCATCCACTCAAGGACATCTTGGTTGTTTCTAAGATTTGACAATTATAAATAAAGCTGCTAAGAACAATTCATGTACAGGTTTTTGTGTCAACATACATTTTCAACCTCTTTGGATAAATAACAGAGGACATACTTGTTGGATTGTAGAGTATGAATATAGTACAAAAAA
Source organism: Plecturocebus donacophilus (assembly GCA_004027715.1). Lineage (NCBI taxonomy): Eukaryota > Metazoa > Chordata > Mammalia > Primates > Pitheciidae > Plecturocebus > Plecturocebus donacophilus. Next base: position 79,814 of record PVKP010004508.1, read on the forward strand.
TAAATATATTCATATTTATTTATTCAAAAATAAATATATTCATTTTTTGAATAAATAAATATAAATATTTATTTATTCATAAAATGAATATATTTATTTTTTCAAAAACCGCCAAACTGTCTTGTAAAGTAGCTGTAACATTTTGCATTCCTACCAGCAATGAATGACAGTTCCTAGTCTTCCATATCCTCACCAGCATTTGATGTTGTCAGGGTTCAGAATTTTGGCCATTCTAATTGATATGTGGTAGTATCCCATGGTTGTTTCAATTTACAATTCCTAATGATACATAATTTTGAAAACATTTTCATTTGTATACTTGCCATCTCTATATCTTCATTGAAAAGGCATTTCTTCGGTATTTTGGCCATTATGTAATTGTTTTTTTTTTTTTAATTTGTTTTCTCGCTGTTGAATTTTAAAAGTTATTTGCATATTGTATGTCTTTTGAAAATAGTTTTTTTTCCAAATCTGTGGCAAGTCTTCTCATTCTCTTGAACTTGTCTTTCACAGATTAGGAGTTTAGAATTGTAACGAAGTCCAGTGTATTAATTATTTTTTCATAGATCATGATTTTGGTGTTCTATCTAAAATGTCATTATTAAATCCAAGGTTTTCTAGGTTTTCTGTTGTGTTATCTTTTGGACGTTTGATAGTTTTGTATTTTACATTTAGGTCTATAGTCCACTGTGAGTTGATTTTTGTGAAGGGTGTAGGTCTGTTCCTAGATTTATTTCTTTTGCATATTGGTGTTCAATTGTTCCAGCACCATTTGTTAAAAAGACTAACTTTGTTCCACTTACTGCCTTTGCACATTTGTTAAAGATACGCTGACTACATTTGTGTAGACCTACTTCTGGATTCTTTATTCTGTCCCATTGTTTCACTAATGTCACACTGTCTCCGTTACCATTTTACAGGAAGTCTTGAAGTCAAGTAGTGTCTGGAATTATGTTGAGGTATCTAGTTTAGAGCATGTTCTACAGTGATCCTCATCTTCTATTATTCAAAGCCAGTGTAATCCCTCCCAACATTGAATCAAGGCTAACCTGTGTGATCATGATTAAGGGAATATGGAAGTAATATTGCATGAATTCTGAATCTAGATAAAAATAATTTTTTTTTAACTTTTATTTTAAGTTGAGAAGTAAATGTGCAAGTTTGTTACATATGTAAATGTGTAATGGGGGTTACTGTACAGATTGTTTCATCACTCAGTTATTAAGCCTAAGACCCATTAGTTGTTTTTCCTGATCCTCTCCCTGCTCCCACCATCCACCCACCAACAGAACCCAGTGTGTGTTGCTTCCCTCTTTGTGTCCAAGTGTTCTTACTGTTTAGGTCCCACTTATAAGTGAGAACATGGATGGAGCTGGAGGTCATTATCCTTAACCTGTTAATGCAGGAACGAAATAAATTCTTAATCTTGTGGTTTGGTTTCTTGGATTGCCTAATCTGGATGAAGCCGGTTGTCATACCCTGAGGACAAGATCTTTAAAGAAGTCCTAGTAGAAAGAAACTGAGACCCCCTGCTAATAGTATCCCAATTTATCAGTCTTGTTAGTAAACCACTTTGGACCTGGCTCACCTAGCCCCAGGTTAATCTTAAGATGATTGCAGTTTCAGCTGTTAACTGCCTGCAACCTGATGACACAGCCTAAATCAGAGCAACCAGCAAATTTGGTCCCAAATTACCAATAAACAGAAACAATTAGAGATAATAAATGATTATTGCTATGTTAAGTTTCTGCCATGATGTATTACATAGCAATCAATAATCATTGCCTATGGATTTGGCTGATAATGAGTTTTATTTTTTCTTTTAAATCTTGTTTATTTATTTTTCTTGTCTTATCACAATGACCAAAATTTCTATACAATGCTGAATAGAAATTGGAATGAGAGAAAGTCATTTCTCATTCCTAATCTCAGAAATAAGTCATTAACCCTGAAATATGATATTCTCTGTAGAGGTATACTATATATAATTTACCATATTAGGAAAACTTTACTCCTAGCTTGCTGAGAAATTTTAAATTAAATAGATGTTTAATTATATTTTTAATATATCAATTAAAATGGTAATTTAATTTTCTTCATATTTGTAAAGGTGAACTTCACTGATTTATTTTTAAATATGAAATCTTTTTGTATTTCTAGAATAACCCTACTTAATAATTGTGAATTAACTTTTTATACAGTGCTGCAAATACATTTAATAATTGTGTAGGAACTTTGTATCTATGTATGTTAGAATAATGTTTCTAATTTATATTTTCTGTATGTATATACACACTGATTTTAAACATGTGTTCTACTCTAATGATATTTCTTTGAAAAAAGGACACATTTACATGCCTTAGAAATATCAACAGTATGGTGGGAGTGTAAATTAGTTCAATGATTGTGGAAGACAGTGTCGCAATTCCTCAAGGATCTAGAAATAGAAATTCAATTTGACCCAGCAATCCCATTACTAGGTATATACTCAAAGGATTATAAATCATTCTATTATAAAGACAAATGTACATGTATGTTCATTGTGGCACTGTTTACATTAGCAAAGACCTGGAACCAACCCAAATGCCCATCAGTGTTAGACTGAACAAAGAAAATGTGGCACATATACACCATGGAATACTATGCAGCCACAAAAAAATGATGAGTTTGTGTCCTTTGTAGGGATATGGATGAATCTGGAAACCATCATTCTCAGCAAACTGACACAAGAACAGAAAAGCAAACATCACATGTTCACACTCATAGGCAGGTGTTGAACAATGAGGACACATGGGCACAGAGAGGGGAACATCACAAACTGGGGTCTGTTGGGGGCATGGGGGGCTAGGGAGGGACAGCTGGGGGCATAGAGTTTGGGGAGGGATAACACTGGGAGAAATGCCTGATGTAGGTGATGGGGGAATGGAGATAGCAAACCACCATGGCATGTAGGTACCTATGCAACAATCCTGCAAGATCTGAATATGTACCCCAGAACCTAAAGTACAATAAAAAAAAAGAAATAACAACATTAAAATGATGATAAATATCTATACAAGCATACTTTCATGGTATTTCGATTGCACTGACTTGATTATCTTCACAGATTTAGAAGATTTGTGCATAACATTTGGTTTTCTGTCATATACATCATTTGTTTTGATGATATATTATTCTAGAATAACTAATATAGCATATTTTACCTCCAATTTTTAATTGTCTATATCTCATTTTTCAAGCTATTTTCTCAACATGATAATTTCTCTGCACTGAAATTACTACAAATTCCATAATCTTTGGTAATGGTTAATGAAATTTTCTTAGTTTATCAACTCCCAGGATATTGAATGCTCTAAAAACTTATCACAAAGAAACTTATAAAAACAATATAAATATTTTTTCTAAAAATACTAATATAGGGTATAAGAGTAAAAATTTTCCTGTGTAACACATCTTATTAATATTATATATGTATCCACTATAAATTATTCCTAATATTTCATTCCCTTACTTATACACATGTTTTATAAAGATATTTTGGTATTCAGGAGAAAATATAGAGAGACAGATGAATGCAATGGGTTGTGGAATATAAACCTGTGCTTCAATTTCTAGTACTTAGAAAATGGATTCTCAAGTCTTCTGCTTGAAACAAATTGTTTATGTTCCTAGTAGCTATATCTTATCAAAGCAGAAAACGGCATCTGAAATACATTGCCAGAGTTGTTACCATGCATGGGATCCCAAAGATTAATGTGTAGACTTGGTTCTCATAAAGGCAGGAGGAAAAATATACAACAACAAGTTACATTAACAACAAAACCACACTCAATATTTTAGTAAATAAAAAAAGAAAATTAAATGGGCACTCTATTCTACCAATACCACCAACTAGGAGGACTGGATTTTTTTTCCTAGAAAATTTATATTACATAGTATTTCAGAAAACAAAATAATGCATGTACTAAATAGACTATAGGAAACAATGTGTTTTCAAGTCTCTTGGGTGGTTACTCCACAGAATTCACAAGTTGTTGTATTGTGGTTCAACTTTCATTTCCATATTTAGGTTTTGCTATTTTGAAAGCAAGACACATAACCTATGTAAAGCCACTGTTTAAACTTCATAATTTATAGGCTAAAAATCAGTGTTTGCTGAGCTTGCAAATTTTGTTTTTCTAAAAAATGACAACAAGAGAATATCTACTGACATACTGCACTGAGTCACCCTTAGAAAATATTTAGTACTTGCACCAAGTTCAAATACTCCCTTTACTTACATACAATTTAAGGGCTAGGGGAGGGATAGCGGGGGTGGGGAAATTGGGGAGGGATAACATGGGGAGAAATACCTAACGTAGGTGACGAGGGGATGGAGGCATCAAACCACCATGGCATGTGTATACCCATGTAACAATCCTTCAGGATCTGCACATGTACCCCAGAACTTAAAGTATAATAACTAAATAATTAAATAAAATTCCATATCAGTTTCCTACTCTAATAGGAGCAGTATAAGAATTTATAAACATAAAGTAATTTTTAATTAAAGCAGATATATCACAGAATAAATACTAAGTTAGAGGGGGAACATGATAGTATAAACAAAGCAGTGAGCAGATTATGTGAATCATGTCAAGTTTGGTAATTTTAATCATACATTTTTGTGTATCTTAATATAAATCAGTATTATATTCCCTGAGTTGTGTTTTGTTGATTAGTACCACCAGCCTAGCTGTTTAAAATATAATCTATGAGAGGCCAGTTCTGTTTTTTCACCCCACTAATCCGTGTGCTTTGGGAGGCTGAAGTGGAAGGATCTTTGGAGCCCAGAAGTACGAGGTTATAGTGAGCTATGGTCTTGCCACCACCCTCCAGCCTGGGCAACAAAGTGAACCGCCCCCCACCACATGTCTATAATAATAAAATAAAATATTATCTGTGAGAGAAAGATTCATAGAAACAACATTGATTACAGCACTAGGGCTTCAAAGAGAGTAAAGGATTCATGAATGGTATCTTAGAAACATAAAAATATTTTGTTTGTGTTTATCAATATCATTTCCTTTAGGGATATTGTTCTAGAAACATTAAAAAATATCATCAGTCAATAGGTATTAGTTACAGCTTTTTTAAGTGGGTCTCTGAAATAACAATACAATAATGCTATAGGAGATACTGAAAGACATGTAAACGTGACTTGTGGTCACTCAGTTTAACAAGAAAGATATATTTCTGCTCTTAGTTTCAGATATTATTCAATGAAAATTTGACAACTCCATTCTTTGCAGTCAGCAGCAGTCAACAATAAACAATGCTAATTATCAAGCCAACTAATATAATAACCATATAGATCAGCAAGCACTTTAATATGCTTTTCTTTTTTTTTTTTTCACTCAATAGATCCTGAATGATATCCAGATTTTAACAGATCAGTTGATGTAATGTAACTGGATCTCCTCTCCATTATGACTCTTGGAATTCATTGAGACAATTATTTTTAGTGCATAGACCCTGAGTTTCCAGGTATTAAAAAACAAAATGATGGGGAGACTGTCAAACAAAAGAGGGAAATGTGTTTATTTTTTGTCAAAACCACATATAATTTCTTATACAGAAAAATCTCATTAAGATAATGGTATCATTTAAACCAATGCAGAGGCTATATAGACTGTGGCATTATGTATTTAAAGTTCAAAACATATATAGGTGGTATAAATGCTATGGATATATATATATATATATATATATATATATATATATAAAAACTTAATAACTTATGGGAAGTATTATAAGACAATTTAAAAATATTTTTTATTTCTTAATAGGGAGAAAAGTGAATGAAATTGTGGAAGGCTACATAGGACTCTTCCCTGGTCTCAGAATTGTTTGCCCAGATTATCTGATCATAAAAGTGTAACAGTGGTATTCATAGTTCCTTGTAACAGAATGCACACAACAGTGTTACTTAAGAGGAAAGCAATGTACAGCTCTGAGAAGTCCTTGCTTGTTATTTCCCACATTAATCTGCTCTTGCTACCTGAGTGCAATACAAATTATGAGAGTTGATGAAACTGCCAAAGTGAAAGGTAAGGAGTTCAGTGTTTGGTAAGACAGAATAAAGATATATGTGGCTATTAAGTTGGCCCCAGACCAATAAGGTAAGTAAAAGAACCAAAACACAAGGAATTGATAAAGGGGTAGAATCTAATTCTTTTCTCAGAAAAAAAAAAAAAAACTGTGATTAAAAAATAGCAGCGAATAGATTTAACCAAAGTGATGGCAGGGGAAGCAGACAGGTTCCTAGAAAGGAAGTAGCAGGTCCTCGGTGAGGGCCGAACTTCAAGCCAGGGATGACCTAAACCCTGAGGGCCAGACTGCCAGTTCCACATGGAGTCCATGACCTGGAGTGAGAACCTCCTTGATGCCTTTTGGCCAATGAAATGGTGCTTTTTCTGCACTTGCTCATGGACCAATCAGCATCCACTTCTTCTATTTAAAAACCGTAAAATCCCTGGACTCAGCCACACTCAGACATATGTTGAGACTACCTGCCTACAGATAGGAGTGATCCACTTCAAATCTCTTCTCCACTGATAACTGTTCTATTGCTAAATAATAATTCTCTATCTTGCTCACCCTCAACTTGTCCACATTACTTTATTCTTCCTGGACATAGGACAAGAACTTGGGACCTGCCGAAAGGTGGGCCTGAAAAAGGCAATAACATTTTTCTGGCCAGGCAATGAGATGCTCCCATTCCCTAGACCGTGGGAGTGAAGAGTGGCAACCTTTCTGAGCTACAGACAGTGATATGCTCCCATTGTATCTTAAGAGTATATGTGTGTGTTTGTGTGTGTGTGAGAGAGAGACAGAGAGAGAGAGAGAGAGAGAGAAAGCAGGTGTTATATCTTGTGTCTTTTTTTTTCAAGATTTTCTTGGCTGTTCTAAGTACTTGTTTCTCTATGTAAATTGTTCAGGTAGCTTCTCAAGTTCTACAAAAGCCTCTTGTGAATCTGATTTAAATTCCATTTAATCTGTGTCAATTCCATTCCATAAATATTATTTTGCAGTTTTTAGTGTAAGTTTTTGCATATTTTTGTTAACATCATTCTTAAGTATTGTTTGAGCAACAGGACAAATAAAGTGTTTTGACAATGTTTATATTTAAAATTTACTACTATAATTTAATAAAATCATAAGCAATGAGACAAAACATTGGCAGAGTATGGGATTTAGCAAAAAAGAATCTGTGGAAACCTTTCATTTAAAGTCGAAGCACAGGGTTTGCCCAGCTTATCTGATCATAAAAGTGTAACAGTGGTAAACTTCTGTAAAGTTGCTTGCCCTGCATCCCCTCAGCCTCTTGGTCCTAAAACTAGGACGTGGTTTTTCAGCTTAAAAATCCTGCTCCCCTTGAGCTTGGGGCCACGGGTAGGAGAGATGTGAGTCCTCCGTGGCCACCAGCAATAAAGACCCTGCAATTTGGCACACTTTTTTCTTGGTGTTATTTTATTAATGAAACTCATGTATCTTATTAATGAAATAAAAGTAACACCCAGAACATGTGTCCTTCATATTTTGAATAAAGCTGGTATAACCAGTGTATCATCAAACATATCACCAATTCATAAAAACATTTATCTTTCATTTACTTTCCTCTAAAAACATTACTTATTCTATTCAATTTATATGGATTTCCAACTAACAAAATTAATCTTCTGTGCAAAATTTATTTATTATCTATTAAATTATTGCTTTGAAGGACACAAGATTTTCCCAGTTTTAGCATAGAACCCAAATAAAAGGTAATAATTATCCCATAATTGTTTTTTACATAGAATTATTTTAAAAATATTAAGGTCAATCATTTCCATTATTGTATTTTTATTATCTTAATTTACTTCAGTATTTTAAGATATATAATTGTTCTAATTGGAAGTGACATGCATTTTAAATATTACCTAGTTTAAATTGTTCTCTTTAATTTGTGAGAATTCTAAAATGTTAAGCAATTTATTAATGCTACCTGATTAATAATAATTATTTAATAATAGAACCATTATAAGAGTTCAGGATTTAGCTCTCAATTTAATTTTCAAAATGAACATTATGGTGATCAAATTCAGTACAATAAAAGCTAATCATTTTAAGTGAAAATGTTTTAAGATAAAAGCATTTACAGCTATAAAATATCTATGGTCAGTTAAAAGTTTTGCAAATATTTGCACCATGTATTTGTAACAACCATCACAGTCAAGATGCAGAACATTTGTAGCACAAGTAAAAATTCCCTAGAAATTCTTCTTCAATTATCACAGCCAACCATCCCAGGCAACCACTGTCCTGCTGAAAGACACCATGCCCGTTTTTCAGAATAGATGTCTTTTCTATAGTTTAATAGAAATGGAATTATAAATTACGTATTATGTGTGTTTGTCTTCTTACATGCAGTATGATAATTTTAGAAATAAATCCATGTTGTTATTGTATTGTTGTTAATTTTACTACTAAAAAAAATTTTGAAATTTCCTTATAGCACAATTTGTTTATGCATTCAACTGATAGACATTATTGACAATATTTTGCTATTGTGAATAGCTGCTATAAATATATATATGTCAGTCCTTTTTGTGACTACATCTGTTATTTCCTCTGAGTAAATCCTTTGTGAAGGAATTGCTCAATATTATGACAACTTTCTATTTATTTCTAGTAAGAAACCCATGAAAAGTTTTCTTAAGTGGTTGTATTATTTTACAATCTCACCAGAAATGTGTGAAAGTTTCTCTCTTATTAGGTCCTTGCCAATGATAGAATTATTGGTGTTTAAAATGTCTGATGTTTCATGAAGTATTTAATGGAATCTAATCATACTTCTAATTTTGAGCTATCTGCTGATTAGCAGTTTTGAGCATCTTCCCTATGGACTCATGTCCATTTCTATGTCTTCCTATAAGAAGTGTTTGTTTAAATCTTTTTTATTTTCACACCAAATCACATTGCTTAATTTGTTTGTTTTTTTTTATAATTAGCTTACTAGAGTTCTTTATATATTCTCAATATAATTCTCAAATATCAGTATAACATTTTCTATCAACTTGTGCCTTTTCATTTTCTTCATTTTAATTTAGGCAGTTTATTTTAAGCTTCTAAGTTATTAAGTCAGTGATAAATTTTGATTCTACATTTTTTCTGTGTATGATGTGAGATAAAGGTCCAGTTTTATTTTATATTTTATAATTTTCGTATGGCTATCACATAAGCTAATACACTTTGTTAATGAACAAAGCAAAAAAAAAAAAAAACTCTTCCTTTTAAAAAAAAATCCCTATGGACTATAAAGCCACTTTTGTGGAAAATTAAATGATTACATGTATCTTCATAGTAAGTCTTGAATCAGGCACTTTAAGATATCTGTTTTCTTCATTTTCAAAATTATTGTAGGTCCTTCACATATTGCTAAAATATTTATAATCAAAGTTTAAATTTCCACAAACGAAATCTAATGGGATTTTGACAGTGATTGCCTTAAGTTTGTAGATCAGTTTCAAGAAAAATGGCACTAACAATATTGAGTTTTTGATCTATGAACATGGCGTCTCCCTTTGTCAGAGCAAGATTTTGCAGATCAGAGTTTACAGGTTTTAGACATATTTTGTTAAATTTAAATTTAAACCTAAGTTCTTAACATTTTCTAATACCATAGTAAGTTGTCTTATTCTTAATATTTTGTCTTAAATTTTAAATTTTAATTTATTATTGATTTTTATATAGAAAAAAACATACATTTTTGTACATTGAGGTTATTCTTCCCATCTTGATACATTTAATTACTTCTAGTCATCTTTTGCATAAATTTGGTAGAATATTTTTATAGAAATAATCATTTTATCTTTTAATAATTCAAATACCTCTGAGCTAGTGAATGTATAAATAAAATATGATATATCCATACAATAGAATGCTATGTATCAATAAAAAGAATGAAGTATTAGTAGAAGCTACAGTATGGCTAAACTAAAAAACATAAATAGTGAAAGAAGCCAGACACAAAAGAATACATCTTTATGATTTCATTGTTATGAAATTTTCTGAAAAGCCAATTCAATAAAGACAAAACATAGATCAATGTTTTGAGGGATAGGGTGGTAAAGACTTCTTTTAGGGGGTAGTGGAAATGTTTGAAAATAATTTATAGTGATTGTTGCACAATTCTGTACATATACTTTACATAAAATAAATATCATCATATGTTTCATATATGTTATTATAGCTATTATTTTAAAAAATAAATACCCAACTTGTGTAAATACTAGTTATTCAGGTTTGAACACATATAATCCTTTTGCTTAGCTTTTGTTTGAAAATTATCCTAAGCAATCTTTGGAATTCATGTTTTACTTTGAGTGAATCATTGTATGAACTACTAATAGTTTTTCAATTTGTTATGACCTATCTTTATTCTTCAGTTGTTATTGATAAACAATATCCCATGCACAAAATTCTAAGATTAATAGCAAACATCTTCAACTGCAATATTTTCATATTGGCACTAGTTGGGATTGTGATGTTGGTGTAATTACCTTTCTGTAATTATTGAGCTTCAGTTTATTCAGTGTATCTAAGCTGACAAAGGAACATTTTCCTGAACTGAGAAAAAAGTAGAATCACCCTGAGGAAGATAAGGCACACAGAAAATGTTTGTAAGTTATATCAAATAACCATGTTTTACATCTATTGAAAGTGGATGAAGTCCAATTACGGCATCAGGTCATCAGCACGAATCAGTAGATCTTAAACATTCCTTTACATCACAATTACCCAGGAATTTATTTTTTCTTAGATACTTAAGCCCTATCCAAGGAGATTCTGCTTCATGAAATCTGCCATGGAGTCTCTTTCCTAAATTTTAAATAATATACAAAATTTTAATTAATAATAACATGAAAGTTTAATGTAAACATACAGTAAAATACAATTAATATTAATATAATGTGTGTTTGTCACTGACTCGCATTTTAAACATAGCATAATATTTGCACTTAGGAGCACCATTAAGAAGGATTTAGAAACTGGAAGACACTATGACACTGTACCATAATTCCTTACATAATTTCTAATAATTTAACAATTTATTCTAAGGATATAATCAGAAACAGCTTATCCACAAAGAAAACTGTGTGATATTTAATAGTATACAACAGTGTAACAAAAAAAAGAAAATACGTAAACCTAAATGCATGAATATAAAAACATGTCAGATGAACCATCTTGCAGTCTTGAAGAGGGAACATGTTAGCCACTAAACTCTTCTTGAATTCCAACTAATTATATAATATAATATTATGTATGAGAATATGGAGCTGTCTTCAAATCCTGATTCAGCTTGCCTTTACTAAAATGGAAAACTTCCCAAAACTTAATTACTTTTTCTATGGGAATGAGATGATGATTATTTGAGTCTCAAATAAAATGGGATTTGTATAGCACTTAAGTTATTTTCTGGTATATAGTTACTTCTCATTATATGTTAGCTATTATTATCTGCTTTCTTTGAGACACAATGTTTTGAGTGTGTATCGGGAACATGTGTCTGGAGAGAGAAATAGAAAGAGGGAGAGTTGGAGAGGGACAGAGATAATAGGAGCTACACTAAAGATTACCTGGGTGATGGCCGGGCATGGTAGTTCATGCCTGTAATCCCAGCACTTTGGGAGGCTGAGGCGGGTGGATTACCTGAGGTCAGGAGTTCTAGATCAGCCTGGCCAATGTGGTAAAACCCCATCTGTACTAAAAATACAAAAATTAGCTGGGTATGGTGGCAGGCGCCTGTAATCCCAGCTACTTGAGAGGTTGAGGCAGGAGAATCGCTTGAACCTGGGAGGCAGAGGTTGCAGTGAGCCAAGATTATGCCACTGCACTCCAGCCTGGACAGCAAGAGTCAGATGCCATCTCAAATAAATAAATAAACAAACAGACAAACTCTAGATGTATTTAAAACTTACACTAACAGTACATATTTCTGCTTTTCATTTTTCAAAATTTTAAAAAGTATAATACAATGCTATTGAGAAAACTACAACCTTTATTTTTAGAAGACAAATTGGAGAAAGTGTTTCCCTGAGAAACTTGATGACTGATGATAACACAGTAGTGAAGATAAACTTTGTATACCAATCATTCACACAAGGATATGCAACATAGTTCAAGAACTTTTTGATTTCTCTTTTCTAACTATTTAGTAAATAATATATTGCTTATTTTTAAATTCCTTCTTTGAAAGGCAAGAATCATTTATAGGTCCACAGAGAAGCAAACCAGTATAGTAAGGCCTCCAGAAGCTAAAGTAGTATTACAAAAGAAGTTTTTATTTTAATAATCAATTTGTTTTGGGGACCTGTATAACTGCACATAACTCCCTAATTCAATTTATGTACTCCACTGAGCAGGCTAGTTTGGAATTGTGTTCAAATATCAGCAATTTGAGTATGTAGTAAACAAGATATTTTTGCATTTAAATATCCTAACATGTCAAATAAACAAGCAAAAACAAAATGTTAGTCCACTATTTTTGAGTTTAAATATTACATATTTGTTTGCATGTGGATTTAGCCACTAGCACAAGTTCACAAGTTTTATGAAAGTTGGTTTCAGTAGTCAGGTTTATGCCATTCCCTATAAAGTCAGCTTTTATTTTATACAGGAATTGGCACCCAGCTGTGAATGGCTTCTACATAATTAAAAATGGGCAATTCTGGCATTAGACATGGAAGAAGTCCTATGAAATTCTAGGTTTAGGATGTGAATCATATCCTTAATTCTTCTTACTACACTTAAACATACTGTCAAAATTTATAACAATAAAAATAAAAGATAAAGGGCTTCCATTTCTAACTATGTTAGAATTAGAGTAACAGAGCTGGTGCTTCCATTTCTGCTCTCTGCAGCTAGAATGCTTGAGAAAATATGTGGCAAAAATATTTGCAGACCTTGGACAACAATCAGCACAAGACTGCTGTGAGCCTTCTTTTACCCTGTAGGATGATACACTCCAGACTTAGGGAGCAGAGGTGAGAATCCCCAACACAACACAATGATCTGCATGGCGATCCCCAGTTGAGGAGATTAGAATTCAGGGAGGCTGAAGTGGTTGTAAGTTGCAAGGCAGAGTTCCAGAGGGAAAGAAGTAATGTCGAAAAAATGCACAGGGATCCCCACTGAGTCAGCTGAATACTAAGCCATATGTTTTTCAGGCAAGATTCCATAAGGCGGTACAAAGATCTATCTCAAAGGGTGTCAGGAGAGATACTTAACCAACTAGAGCAAAGAGTGCTAATTCCTCACCTGGGGCATTGAAAGGAGGTCCTAGAAGTTGCAAACCTCAGTAATAGGGACAAATTATCACTAGATTCAAGACTACTCTACTTTCAAACATTAAAATTGTTAAGACAAGCCTCTAGAGCAAGGGTGGACACATTTTTCTTAAATGGTAACTCAGTAAATATTGTAGGCTTTGTGGATCACATGTGATATCTTTCACGTTTTTATTTTTATAAACTCTTAACGTATGTATTAGTTTCTTAGGGCTTCTGTAACAAATGGCCACAAAGTGGGTGACTTAAAACAATATAAATTTATTCTCATATTGTTGAAACTAAAGTCCAAATCGAGGTGTCAGCTGGGCATGCTCTCTCCAAAAGCTCTAGGAAAGAACACTTCCCTGCCTCTTGCTTCTGGTGGTTGCTGGCTATTGTCATTCCTTGGCTTGTAAATCCATCATTCCAAATCTTGACTTCCTCACGTGGACTTCTCCTGTGACTCCATGCATCTGTAACGCTTATAGAAGAAGTGGAGACCAGAGATTGGATTTAGAGCCTATGCTAATCCAGTGTGACTTCATTTTTACTTGGTAATTCCATATGCAAAAATTCTATTGCCAAATAAGGGCATATTAATAGGTATCATAAAGATACGAATTGGGGGGGAACACTACTGTCATAAACATTTTTTAACATAAAGGCTGTACAAAAATAGGCCACAGAGTAGAATCAGTTTATATTCTATAGTTTACAAGTATAAATACTGTAACTTCACACCAAACTTATCATAAACAAAAATCCTTTATTTCCTACTATTTCTGTTTGACTATGAAAAGGTCAAATATGAAAAAGTCACTTTTAGATTTTTGTAGATTGTATCACGTAGGCATAGCAGAGACTGCTATCAACTTAGAGAAGATAGGAGCAGGGCACCGCAGAGTGCACAGTAATCATATCTGACTAAGCAAAAGTCACCACAGTTTCAAAGGCTTAGAATTCTTAGCATTCTCAATTCTATCAAAGTGTGTTTGCATATTATAACACCTGAATTCACTGCTGAAAGATTCAACAGACAAAAACTTCTAACACCAGGGTAAAATAGCAAAATTTTAACCCTTCAGTTTCACTTACAGATTCAGGATTCAGGGATAATATCAAATAGTAATAATAATACAGTGGAAATGACAGCTAATACATGCTTTTTGATAATAGTCTCTAACCTTCATTGTTCTCTTCTCTCTTCCAAAAGGCAACCTCCCCAGCCAGAAGTTTCCACTAATCATTTTCTTGACTTTATCCTTATTTCACAGAGGTAAAATTCCAAACAAACATTTGAGTCGACATTACTACTCTTTTTTAAATAAACTTTATTATTTAAGAATATTTTATACTTATGCAAAAGTTTCTGAAAGAGTACAGAGATAGACAGAATATTCCACATCCAGTTTACCCTACTGTTAATATCTTACATTCCTGTTACATTGGTCATAACTAATAAGTCAATGGTGATACAATATTATGAACTAAAGTCCATATTTTACTTAGGTTTATTTATATTTTTGTCTAACATCCATATTTTAGTTCTATCTTATGATACCGGATTATTTGTAGTCATTATGTTTCCTTAGACCTCTCTGAGCTGTGAACGTTTCTCAGGCTTCCCTTGTTTGACAGCATTGGGGGAAAGAGGTTTGATTCCTTTCCTCCTCATCATAAGGGTCACAGCTGATGCTCTATAACAAAGAAAGGTTAATAAGAAACAAATATAACAAATTTAATTGACCATAGTTCTACATGACATGAGAGCCTTCAAAGATCCAAAGATACAGCAGAAAATGCCCATTTTTTGTTTAAGTTCAACAAAGTGTGAACAGACCTGTAGAAATATGACTGAACAAAAAGTGTATGATCTAATGCTAATGGACTGAGTGAGGAAACCCAGCAAGGCATCTCTGTTTAAAGCCTTCTCCGCCTCTCTGTGCAGCATTCCTTCCTGCTGGGTATGAGGCCGGCCCCTCTCTGGAATGGGGGTTTTATGACCTACAATCAAACGAGTCAGATAATTTATTTATGGTGAATTTTTACACAGAAAAGTGGGGCAAAGTTAGAGTAATATTTTTAGGTTCTCTGGCTTGCTTTGGGGAAATGGGTTATGAATTCTTGTCTTGGGGAAGAAAGATTCTATTTTCTATGACTTGCCTCAAAAAAGAATGTGGAGATCAGGACAAGATTAGGAGGAAACTTGCTTTTGAGACTGCATCTGAGACTTTCATTTTGGAATATTATTTTCTGAGCTTCAAGAAGAGTTTTTAGAAATACTAGCCAGTTTTTATGTAGAATGTTTCTCTATTTTTATTTATCTGATGTTTTTCTAAGATTAGATGGGGGATTGTGAGTTTTGGGAAGGAAAACCTCAGAGATAAATTGTAATTTCATCACACAATTACAAGAGTACATATCCACATGACTTATCAGTGATGAAGTTCACCTTGATCCAGTGGCTTAGGTAGTTTTTCCACATTTTTTCAATGTAAAAGTTAATCTTTCCCCCTCTTCTTATTCAGTATTTTTTTGGGAAGGAAGTCACTCCTGTGGCCCACACTCCTTATGTAGTGGGGAGTTATGCTCTACCACCTTGAAGGGAAATAGCTGAATAAATTATTTGGATTTTTCTACATAGGGGTTTTGCATATCTTCCCCATTTGTGTATTTATTAAATTGTTTATAACCTTTGGACTCTTGGATATTTATAATTTGGGTTATCACGCTATTTTTTTTCTTATTCAAATTATTTTATCTGTGGTCATTGGGATCTCTTTCATTTGGCTATGATGGTCTTTTGACACATATTTATTGTTTTTTAAATAGTTTTTTTGTTTTGAGCACCTGTTTACATTTTGTAAAGAATATGCTCCATATGCATCTTGTGTATGTCCTGCCCTAGTCTTAGAATCATCCAGTTTTCCAAGGAGAACTGATTCTTTTTATAAGAGAACAGTGTTGGAAACCACAATATGAGTGTTGTGTGTACTCATTGCTACTTTGCTGTCATTGCTTCTAGGACCTGACAGCTGAGGCACCCAGGAAATATTTATATATCTTATATACGTGTTTATAATGTATATGTATACAAATTAAGTATATTAAACACATTTATAAACATTTATAATGTACACATATACAGATTGTATATGTGTGTTTATGTTATACAGGTACATACACATGATGTGTGGGTTACATGTAATATATAGATTATATATCATCTGTGTTTTACATCTGTGCTCTGGACTGAATGCATGCATCCTCCAAAATCCATATGCTGAAACCTTAATTCTCAATGTGATGGTATATAGAGGTAGGGCTTTTGGAAGGATTCTAGGTTTAGATTAGATCGTGAGTATGGAAGCCCCATGATCAGATTAGTGGATCTATAGGGAGATGTAGGGACAGAACTTTTCTCTTTGCCATGTGAAGGCACAGGGAGAAGGCAGCTGTTTGTGAACCAGGAGGATGATCCTCACCAAGAATTTGACTATAATGGCATCTTAATATTGAACTTCCAGCCTCCAGATCTGTGAGAAGTAATTTTTTTTAAAACCAATCTGTGATATTCTGTTATAGCAGCCCAAACTATCTGTACCTATTTATGTTAAAGTAAATATGAGTTTATACTGATGACTCCAATTCTAATCCATTAATATAGGTATCATTCCAGACTTCACTTCTTGCTTGTCTATAAACTACCAGTCTAAGAGTGAAAAACCGGAGAGAGATCCAAGATGGCCGATCACTAGCAGCTCAGGATTGCAGCTCCCATTGAAAGTGCAGAGAGCCAGTGGACGCCACACTTACCAATAAATTTTTGCTGCCCACGGACCAGGACATTCCCAGCGGAGGAGCCCCACGGGTCGCTAGCGTGACCCTTTCGGCTGGCGTGGCTTTTTTGCCGGCGCCTCGGCTCGGCGGCTCTTGGTGCGGAGTAAACGGGACTGAGTCTCCTTTTGGATGATGTTTGGCGCTCTGGGAAGTCAGAGCAGTCCATCCAGCTGACTGAAAAAGGGACTGAGAAGCCAGACCGGAGACCCCCGGGC
>PVKP010004509.1:0-76041 GCA_004027715.1 Plecturocebus donacophilus
CAGGGCTGGGGGGTGTCAGTGTTGCTCTGTGACTGTGGAGAGTTCTATGTGTGTGGAGAGCTAAGTGGTATAAAGAGCTCTGTATACGTGGAGAGCTCTGTGTCTGTGGAAAGCTCTTTGGTGAGGAGAGGTCCGTGGTTTGGTGAGCTCTGTGGTGTGGAGAACTCTGTATGTGGAGAGCTCTGTGCTTTGGAGAGCTCTGTGGCATTGAGTGCTCTGTGTGTGTGGAGAGTTCTGTGTCTGTGGAGAGCTCTTTGGTGTGGAGAGCTCTGTGGTGTCAAGAGCTCTGTGGTGTGGAGATCTTTGTGTTTGTGGAGACCTCTGTGGTGTGGAGAACTCTGTGTTTGTGGAGACCTCTGTGGTGTAAAGAGCTCTTTGTATATGGAAAGCTCTGTGGTGTGAAGAGCTCTGTGGTGTGGAGAGTTCTATGTCTGTGGAGAGCCCTGTGTCTGTGGAGAGCTCTGTGTTGAGGAGATCTCAGTGTCTGTGGAGAGCTCTGTGGCGTGGAGAGCTGTGTGTCTGTGGAGAGCCCTGTGGTGTGGAAATCCGCGTGGCGTAGAAATCTGTGTCTGCAGAGAGCCCTGTGCTTGTGGAGCTCTGCTCTGTGTAGCGGTTCACGTCCGTTCAGAGCTGTCTGTGGAGATGTCCACGGAGGCACTGACCCTCTCCCAGCACCGGTGTTTACTCCTGCATCTGTGGGGACTGGGTCCAGCTCATGGCCTTCTCCAGCTGTCCTTCGTGCGCCCGTCCTGTGGGGCTCAGCAGCCCACAGACGCGAGAGGAGAGTGCAGCCTCCAGCAGGCCTCTCGCTTTCAAACCAGGTGCCGCCTAAAGCTGCGTCCCTGCACATTTCATTTCGTCCGCAAGGTTCCTCTGCACGTCATGGACAGTAACTAAATGGAATCGTAAACAGACTGTGGCCCACTCCTGTGCCAGTCTAAGGCGGCCAGCTCTTCAACCAGGTTCAAATACCGGAAACCCCAAGCTTAGCTCGTCCGGCCGTTTCTGCGCCTCACTTCCGATGTCCGTACATCTCTTTCCTTTTTCCGTCTTTGATCTTCTTCCAGCACACGGCTGCGCCGGAGTCTCTGAGTCCACTCTGGGTCGGGAGGCTGCCTGATGTGTGGATCGTTCTTTGCCCAGTGAAACTTTAAATGGGCTAATTTAACCGGTGAGCGCGTCTGTTGCCGAGCCATGTGAGCAACACGCCTGTGAGGCGAGGCTCTGCCCTCCAGGACACACAGCTTGATGGGTCGAGAAGAAATTTTACACGGGCGAGTTGCGGGAACAAACCGACCACGCAGAGGGAGACCCCGCAGTCAGACGGGGCGGACGGCAACAGCTGCGAGTCTTCAGTGCCTCGGGATGGGACAGGCAGCCTAGTCCGAGAAACTGAGGCAGGATGGACGGCCCTGCTTCAGGAAGGAGAAGAGGAGCCCGTCCCAGGCCCAGCCACACTGGCGGCAGCGAACCACCGAGCTACGGGAAGGAGGAGAGCCCCAGGCTGTCGGGGAGCAGAGCCGCTGCTGAGAGGGCAGGAAGCCCGGCCAGCCCTGCAGAGGCTCCTGCTCAGGTCCCCAGGGGGCTGGGTGGCGCAGAGTAGGGTCGTGACCTGTGGGGACCCTGCAGTGCCCAGATTTAGAATTCTGCCAACCTCCAAGCTCACCGTCAGCCTCCTGAGGCCCCAGTTGTTTCTGGGGCAGCTGCTGGACCCCGACCCCATCGTCCCCAGGCAGGGGGTCCCAGTCGCAGGTCCGTGGGGGCTGGTGTCTGGCCTCCCTCCTTCTGGCTGGCTGAGCAAAGTATCTGCAGGGCGCAGGGCAGGTCACAGGGATGCTAATTAGAAAGGATAAAGCACTTGCGGCCTAAGGCAGCTTGGGGTTCCTGCCCAGCTTGGAGAACTTAGGAGACCGTCTGTTTTGAAATCAACATGGAGGCTCCCCAGACCACACAGCTTCCCCTCCTCGGGGCTGGGACGGTGGCTTTTCATCTGAAGACAGCAAAGCAAGTGGGTCCCCAGGGTCCGCTCTCCGCCCGCAGGCAATCGTGGCAGCCAAGAGGCCCCAGAGAAGCCCCCGTGGCCTGGGGCTCTTTGTGAAGAAACAAGGCTCTGAGCCGCAAACTGGCTCCTGCCGCTCAGCTCAGGGCGACACCCGTGCCCGGCTCCCGGCGGGCCCGCATCATGGGCAGCTCCGGCGTCCCGCCCGCCCCGGAGCTGTGCACGCAGCCTGTTGCCGTGGGTGTGCGGCCTCCTGCTTGTCGAGCCCCATGGGGCTGGCTGTTGTTTCTGTTTCTTACCTAGGACTGGGACACAGACGGCCTGGAGCCAGGGGTGCGCGCAGCAGCCGGGCTGGGCTGAAGAGCCACCTGGTCCCCAGCAGAGCCGCCTCTGCTCTAAGTCCAGGCTGCACCGCGCTGGCCTTTCTGAGCCACACTGGGACCCCTCTCGGCAAAATCTGCGGGAAGTGAGGAAACTGGGGGCTCTTATGAAACGGACAGAGTTGGGGCAGGCGCCTGCTGGGCTGCGTGCCTGGCAAGAGCTGTCGGCCACGTGGCTTCACTGCACCCTCCGGCCACCCCGACACCGGGGAAGCCCAAGCATCTGCAGAAGAGCACGACTTTGCTAGAATCTGGCCCCGGCAGTTGAGGAGCAGCTGCTGGGAGGCGGGAGACGAGCAGGTGGCGTTCAGGCCCCTCCCCGGAGACAGCAGGTGAGAGCAGAGACCGCAGGGCCTGGCCACGCAGGCCCACTCTTCCTGCTGCCGGCCAGGAGGAGCCGTGTGCACAGCGAGGCGGAGAGAGAAACATTAACCAAACCGCGAGATTCAGGTCATTTGTCTTGTTGTTGATTCAGGGCAAGTTTATCTTTCAAGCAGGCCCACCTGTTCTTGTCAAACCTCATCTGGCTATTAGGGAGCGAGTCATCAGGGCTTGTTCAAACATTCCACTGCAGACGGGAGCCGGGCAGGAGGGCAGGTGCGAAGGTCACTTTCAGGTTTGGAAACCTCTCTTCCCTTGCTTCTAGAAAGAGCTCCGCACGGGATAGGTTTGCCCTCGCGTTGCCCTCTGACCTTTCGTGAGCCCAGGCCGACTCAGGGTGCAGCCGCAATCATTTGTGGGCACACACTGGACAGAGAAGTTGTGTTAATTGGAAGTGAATGTTTCCAAACCCGCTTCTTAAACATGAAAGTGGTGCCAGCTCGTCGCAGGTCCCGCCAGGCTGAGTCGCAGACTGAAAGCCCAGCTCTGCCTGATGCCCCCGGCCCACGCCTCCGGGACTTTCCTGCTGGGAGAGGCACCCGAGGCACACGGGTCCTTCGATCGCGGATGCGTGTTCCTGTCTGAGATGATGCTAAAGGAATTCAGGACAAAGGCAACGGCTTAGGTTTTTGACTGAAAGTTCACATCACGGTGCTGTAATTTTAGTTAATTATGGCGCTGTGTTTCTTCACAAGGCTGTAAAGCACAAAAGCTGAGGTTGCAGGATGGTCTTGAATGATGGACTACAGTTGCCTGCTTCTCTAATGCCAGGCAGAATATATAAAACGGTGTCTTTTTAAACCCCTCCTTCCAGAGAGCAGAAAATCAAGGACCCAGCGTCGATCACCCTCGTGTGCTGCTCGCCGCAGACACTCTTGCCGATGGCTGTTTTGTGCACGCTGCAGGCTTCCTACCAGAAAAAGGAGGGTTTGTAAAAGCACGGAAGCATGCCCACGCTGCTGGGGTGTACGCTGGGACAGAGCTGAGCAAGCAGCACAAAAGCAATATGTGGTGCTGATTACTCAGCAAACATAAACAGTCCGTACTCCCCACCGCTGTGCCTTTATTCAGCGTTTCTCAACCTTTAAAAAGGTTGAAGGCGTTCTGCTTTGCTGCCCCCTCCTTTACTCAGCTCTCCTCTGCCTGGAGCAGGCCACGTCCCTTGGGAAGCAGGGAGCTCTGTGCCCAGCTCTCCGCCTCCAAGGCCCTGCTGCCTGCAGCCTGCCAACAGCTTCCTGCCGTTGCCAGCTGCAGGCTCGACAGCGCCTGGTCCAGAGCCGCCTCATCTGCATTCTCACCGGACTTATCTCTGGTTTTCTGCCGCGCCGCATTTATCCGTGCATGTGTGAAAGCCTTTGAGAAACATCAGAGAGCAGCAGAGATGGGGGTGGCTAGACTCAGCAAATGGAGAAGCCCGGGCCCCGTCCCCAGGGCTGCTGCGTTCAAGGATCTTGTCACTGTCGGTGGTTATTTGCCCTTTTTGAAAAATGGAAGCAAAGTTTTAAACTCATGCTATCATTGAAAGAACAACAGCATTCACTGTAAACAGAGATTCACTGCGAAATGAGAGTTGAGAAGTCTCAGCCGGAACACAGTGCTGGCCTTCATCTGCGTTTCGTAGCCGCCATGACCAGTCATCACCCCTGGTTGTAGCAGCAGAGAGAGGCAGGCAGCCCCGGGCCTGCTGCTGTTTCACGGGTGATGATCAGGACAGAAGAAACCCCTCATTTAGTAGCTCTCATTGGCTCCTTCTTTCCCACCTTCCCCAGCCTTTGGGAGGTGCGTCTATTGCCAGCTCCACAGCCGAGGAGACAAATAAGTAACCCAGAGCTGGTGTTTGTGGAGCCTTTACAGACACCTCCATGACATGTCAGGCCGTACACTGGATATTGGACGTGACGTGAGCCATTTATGAGTCCAGACGCATCAACCGCTCGCCTCGTGCCCCTGCTGACATTTCGAGGAGATAGACATTCATAAAGAGCCTGAGGATTGCTTCCTTTGAATTGTCAATGTCTGCTCCATGCCTTGGAGATAGACATTTCTACTCGTGGTCCTCAGTCACCGCAAAATCGCAAGGTGATTCTGTAGAATTAAAAGGTGATAAATAAGCTTAGGAAATGATGTTTCTGGGAATAAAGTGGACTCACTGCAGCGTCTCCTCAGTCCTTCCTTCTGGCATTCCTCTCTTTCCATGGAGACAGTG
The DNA here is from genome assembly GCA_004027715.1 of Plecturocebus donacophilus. Classification (NCBI taxonomy): domain Eukaryota; kingdom Metazoa; phylum Chordata; class Mammalia; order Primates; family Pitheciidae; genus Plecturocebus; species Plecturocebus donacophilus. The sequence continues at coordinate 4,967 of PVKP010004509.1, forward strand.
CTCAGGCAGGACCACCTGAACGGGCCAGCATCTGCGAGCTTGGATTTCTTCTCGTTATTTTACTTCAGAAAGAGTGTGGAAGTGTGCATCATATCCATTTAAATTTACTGACAGTGTTTATCTAATCTGTCTGCCTACCAATCTCCTCATCCATCCACACACACCTACTGTGGTCAAGAAAGAATTCAGGGTGGGTGTACTATAAATTGCTTTCTTCACTAGAAAAAGTATCTATTATTTTTCAAAGTCAGAGAAAAATGTTAGCTTTAACTAATGACACAACTGCACTAATTCTAAACTTTTTCTTCTGTAACATTTTGTTAAATGAATTCAAGAGGCCGCAGAACTCCAAAAGCTTAGGAAAGCATGGCGTCCTTATGGAAAACTGGGTTTTGAATGACGTATGCTGTAAAGGATGACTAATCACATTTGCATGTGAAAATAAAATTCAAAAACTAAAAAACAGTGTTTTCACAAGCTGGCTATGGGTAATTCATTTTAACAGATCCAAGAATTTTAAAAAGTAAGATAATCCATATAGAAGCTGAAAAAGTATGTGATGAAATTTAGTGTTAAAAAACTTAACAAAATAGGATTCGATAAGTATTTTCCTAACATGGTAAGATATGCCTATCTCAAACCGAAAGATAATATGAAGTTAATTTCTTCTACAAATAATAAGAAAATTTAGTAAGAAGTAGGCATAAAATTGATATACAGAAACCAGTAGCTTTAGAAGATATAATAAAAGGAATTACTCCCATTTAATTAGCAAGAAAAAGTTCCTAGGAATAAACTTAACAAGAAAGTTAAGATCTATATGAGATGCAGGTTTATCTACCCTTGAAGATTCATATAAGAAAACTCGAACAAGTAGAAAGACTCATGATGTTCTTGAGTAGGAAGACTCAACATCATAAAATGCCACCTTTCCCTGACTTATTAGGTAAATGAATGCACCTAAATAAAAATAGACTGAGGTTTTTCTGGATCTTTGTCTTTCATTTATTCATTTATTTTACTGTGAGGTGAGAATTAGACAATCTGATTGTAACGTTCAAATAGAAAAAGAAGCAAACAAAAATAGGAAAATTCAGAAAAAAGAAGAGCAAAGAGAAAGAATTAGCCTTACCCATGCTTAGATCATATAACTAATAACTAATAACAGTTGTGATAACTAAAACATTGTTGTACTGGCTCATGAATAAACACACAGAACAACAGAAAAGCATACAGATAGACACAAAAATAGGGGGTAAATTAGTAAGCCATAGAAGTAACACCTTAAATTGTTAGTGAAGAAAAACGATGTGATAAATGGCATTAGGGCAACTGAGTAGCATTCAGCAAATTAAGTAATAAAAGTTGAACGCTGTACACTTGTCCCACAGTGGATATAAAAATAAATTTCAAATAAAGTATTTACATGTTAAAAGTAAAATCATAAAAATGCTAACATAAATCATGAACAAATTCCATGATTTTTAAAATAAAAACTGAAAAATCCAAATGCGGTAAAAGAATTTATAAGTTAAACTGCATAAAAATAGAAATTTCTGCATGAAAAACTACCATCAGCAAATTAAGGAATCAGGACAGACACTGAGGAAAAGAATGTATTTTCACCTCTTATCACAACTTATATCCTTAATATATTAAGAACTCCTAAAAATCAAAAAAAAAAAATAAAGAAAAAGATCAAAAGCTCAATAGATCAACAGGCAAAAAGCTTTGATGGCATAGTCCAGGGAAAAGAAAGGACACAGATGCTCAGTCTTACTAGTGATATAATAGGAAACCTGTTCAATCAGCAAATGTCAGAAGACTTTCATGATGTGCTGGTAAGGAGCCGGAGAGAAGCAGTCGCCCTCATACCTGGGAAGAGCGAATCACATGACCACATGCAGGATAATTTGGCAACACCTACAGAATTACAAAGACATGTGTCCTCTGACCCAACAATGTCACTCCTAGGGACTGATTCTAAGGTGCAAAATGTTATATTAGCAAGAGAACAGCATTATATGTTATAACAAAAGATTTGAAAGAATCTGTGTCTATCAACACCAACCATCCACACAGTGTGGTACCGAAATACTCCACAGCTGTAAGAAAATGGAGATGCTCCATGTAGTCATATGGGAGAGGATCCCATGTATAAGAGCAAGATTCGGTAAAGTGCCTGTGATCTGCCACCATTTGTGTGAAACACAGAAGACGAAGGTGAGTACTCACATTCCTGTGTGTTTGCATCTGCATCAGGAACTTGTAAGGACGCACAAGAAGCTAACCCTAACTCACCCCCGAGTACCACATATAAAGAGTTCCTAGAAATCAATAAGACTTTTTTTTTTAAGAAAGACTTTCTCACACACAGGAGTGTAATGAAACCAGGCAGAGGAGGATGTGAATGGAAAGCAGACTATACTGAATGCTTTTCATGTATTTTATTTCTGAGCCATATGAGTTATCTCCCATACAATAAACTAAATTTAAAAATTAAATTTTAGAGAGTGAAATTTATCTTTCTTAAAGCATGATTTCTTCAAGATACATCATAGGCTGTTTGTTCAGTTTTTGTTGCATCTGTTTTATTTGTACAAATGTATGGGATATGGGTGTCATTCTGGTACATGGATGCTGAAGTCTGAGCTGTTAGTGTTCCCGCAAACGGTGAGCATTGCACCCATTAAGTAATTTCCCACTGTCCACTCACCTCCCATGCTCACACATCATCTTTCTCATTTAAACAACACTTTCTTTTATGTTTGGGGCCTCAGAAAATGAACACTACTATTTTCCAACTAGACAGTCTCCCACTGGCTTCACAGACCAATTATTTTGGCTCTATAGACAACAACGAAAAAGCAAATGCTATGTAGTTTGTAGTTTTTCGCGGTTTAATTTAACAGGACGGCCTTTTCAAACACTGCAAAGCATATTTTCTACAGTCGGGTTTGCTGCTCTTTCTTTTGCCTTTGTTTCCAGCTTACTAATTACAGATTCTGCAAAAGCGTTTCACAAGCCAGCTCTGTGGAACCCCTTCTGGCCGCTTCCTAGTCATCCCCGTACCCGGAAGGCCAGGTCTGCACGTGGAGGGCGGTGAGGCAATTCTGGAATCATCTAAGTGGCAAGCCCGGGGCGTGGGTTTCAGAGGACACGCAGAGGGAAGTGGGGGCTCGCGAGGCGTGGGGATACCGGATGGAATGGACCCTCTTTCCAGAAGCCAGACCGGGCGCACGGAGGGGCTGCGGGCTGGGAGCGGTCTCAGCGCCGCGGAGCTGTTTCCACAGACGTTTGCAGCCTGCCCGGCGCTCTCCTGGAACCCGTCGTCAGTTACCGAAGAGGTCAGCACTGGCCAAACACAGAGGATTCTGGAAAGCCGCCTTGATCCCCCGCGGGGGCAGAGGCTCGGAACGCTGAAGCCACACCGTGCCCACGTCCCCAGGCTTGCTTTCCGCACCCTCGGGGCGGCTCACAGGCTCCAGAGCCGGGCGAATTCCTGGTGCGCCTCCCTCCTGCGCCCACTCGGCGCTGTGGCCTTTGCCGTCCTGGCGGGCCGTGGCGACGTGAGGGGCCGGACAGGCAGGGAGCGCACGGGCGGTGCCATGATGAGGCCCGGGGCCCGGCTCCCGGCAGCGCCGCTCCTGCCACTGCGGCCACTGCGGCGGCGTGGCTGCCTCTGTTTCCTCGGGCTCTGCTGCCGTGGTGTCCTGGCGAGGCCCGTCGCCCTCTGCGCCCGCCGCCGTCCGTCCTCCCCTCTTGCTGCGGGGCCTCCCGTCCGTCCTGCTGTCGGGAGGGAAGCGGCCGCTGGCTTGCGCAGCCTGCCTGGTCCTGCCAGGCCCCGTCCCCCACCCGCGGCTCTCCCCTCACCCCTGTCCCTCGGCGTGTCCCAGCTGGGCCTCACGGTCTGCCTGCCCTGAGGGGACCCGGCGCGGACGCCTCAGCACAGCAGGGCCCTGCCCCGTCCCCTCACCTGCACTCGGGCGTTTCGCTGGGCGGCGGCTTCGACAATGACGTGAGTGTGTGCCCGTGGCAGCGCAGGTGGCTGAGGTGTGGAAGGGGAACACTCGGGAAGTGTGTGGTTCTGTCTGGGAAGAAGTTTATTCAGCAAGCAGCGAATTCCTGGAAACATAAAGAAAGAGGACATGAGAACGGCCACCCCTGCTGGCTAAGGAGGCTGCCAAGACCGGGACAGGCCGTTCCCGAAGTCGTGGGAGTGACGAAGCGAGGCCGGGGAGCCACGGTTCAGGGTGAGTCCCAGACTCGCCTCCGACGCGCAGCCCGAGTGTCTGCGGAGAAGCGGGAGCCTCGCGCGTCCCCGAGCGGCGCAGCCCAGCAGGAACGCGGGAGCCCTCGCCGAGGACAGTCAGGACACGAGGCGGCCACGGCTCAGGACCCTCAGCCCGGAGGGCGGTCTCGGGAGGGAAGGCTCGGGGTCGGCGGACTCGCGTGCCGGCTCATGCCAAGGAGCAAAGCCCTTACCCCGGCTCCTGGAGTTCCAGGTCCCGAGCTCTTCAGGGCTGGGCAACTTCATGTCTGCTCGTTTTGCACAAGCAGGAGGCAGGGAGAGGGGTGCGGTTTGTGCCAGGCAGAGCCGGACACACCGAGGGCCCTGGGTGGAAAGGGGTGGGGACAGCAAGGCGGCGAAGGTCTCGGCGTGGGGTTGCCGGCCGCCGGTGGACGCCCGATGGGAAGGGGAGCCTCACTCGCACCCTGTGCCTCTGCCTGTGCGGTCCCCGCGGGCGCACTGGATGCCTGAACCAGCCGCGCCATCCTGAACCCCCCACGGACCGGAGCCTCGGTAGCTTTCCTCCGCTGATAGCAATAGAAGGCCACACCGCCTCAGAGAAAGAGCAGGAACCGGGCCGCCGGCCGCCTCCGGCGTGGAGCTGCAGGACCCCGAGGCTCCCGTGGGAAGGCAGACCCGCCCCGCCCGCTGAGCGCCTCTGTCGCAGCTGGAGCCCCCGTCACCCCACGCTTTCTCTGTCCCCGGGAGTCCGTGGCTCCGGCCTCCACCTGTGCCTCCCCCGTCGGCCCCGGGACCCCGAGACACCTGAGCCTGAGCCCGCGGCCTTGCACCTCCCCAGCTCTGTTTCCGGCCACCCTCCTCTCGGGCCCTCGCCCTGGGTGCCCCGGACGCCTGGCCTGGTTTCTGCTCCGGCGGGTTGAGGGTCGGGCTGCCGGGCGCCGCTCTGCTCCAGGGCGCGGTCCTCCCGTCCGCTTGGGTTGCAGCACCCAGGTCTGATCCGAGCCCCCACGCAGGGCGGCCCAGGCCGCGCACAGGAAGACAGCACCCGCCCGCAGTCCCGCTGCCCTCCGGCCCGGCTGTGTCCGCAGTGCCCCTCCTCGCTTCTCCACCTGCTGTGAGCGGCGGCAGGCCGGGGACCCGTCCCGAGAGGCCGTGGGCTGCGCAGCCTCCCCGGCAGAATGTCTCGCACGTCGCGGTGGCTCCACGAGCGCCTACGTTCTGAACGTCCATTTGATGAATTCCGCGCAGGCAGAGACGTCGCAGGCATCCGTCCCTCCGGAAAACAAAAGGACAAAAGCAAGACCTGGAAACAGCGCGAGCAGCACGGGGACGCGCCCGCCAAGGCAGACAGGCCGCAGGCCGGGCCAGAGGACAGAGCGCGGGCCTCAGGCGGCGCCGTCGCCCCAGCGCGGACGGAGAGAAGCCGCCCTCCCGGAGGACAGGCGTTGAAAGGGGACTCAGCCCTGGGCTGCACCGGACTGTTTTCCACGCCATGCGCGGGGGACAAGGGCCTAGACCACCCCACGGGCTTCAGTGAGACAAAGAGCACACACGGGCTGGGAAGGCAGTCAGGGGACCAGACGCGAGCCGGCCACCCAGGGCCCAGACGGCCCGTGGCTCCTGCCTGGACAACCAACGCCTCCCGGACCCACAGACGGCGGCAGCGGCACGAACTCACACCTGCAGCCGCGGCCTGATGGCCACAGCGCTGTGCCCGCCGCCACCGGTGACCCTTCACCTTCCCGTGAAATGGGGCCGCTGGTGCCTCTTCCTAAGCTTGCTGTTGCTACGAGGATGGAGTGTAGAGATACTAGACAATGAGATAACCAGCCCGCCGAGTGTTGCGTGGATGTGGTCACCCTGAGGCCGAGGGAACGTCCCTGCGGCACCAGAGGGTGCTGTGGCGCGATGGGAGACGGAGGGTGCAGGCCCCGGGTCCCCACCGAAGAGAAGCCGCAGCAAAGGACAGCCAGTGTTCCTGGTGTCTCCTTTTCCCCTTCAGGGCCATGAACTTCGGCTTTTCTGTGCCTGAGTTCTCTTCCTCTCCAATGGAATTAATAACACTGTCTGTCTTGTGGGTATTCACAGACATAATGAATGATCGCAAAGTGCTCTGAAAATAAACGAGCCTACTCATAATGCTTGTGATATTTGTAATAATGATCCTGTGCTGCTGGCTTCCCCAGGAATAATCACTGGTACAGGGCTTAGTTTCATGACTGGCTTTTTCAAACTTAAAATACTCTTAATCAAACGACCTGTCAGAAGAACTTCCTGCATTCATCCAAGGTCTTACTTGGAAAAACTTAAGACCTGATCCTAGATCTATTTTAAACAGTGCCAAGTTAACTGCCATTGATGCCATCTTACCTGGGGTCCCTAGGAAATCTAGAGGGGACAATTCACCGTAGGAAGACTCGGACTGGGGTCTGCCTGGAACACTCGGACACAGCAAGGCAACACAGTTATTTAGCTTTATGAAAATTATTGGCTGGGCGCCGTGGCTCATGCCTGTGATCCCAGCACTTTGGGAGGCCGAGGCGGGCGGATCACCTGAGGTCAGGAGTTCAAGACCATCCTGGGCCACATGGTGAAACCCCGTCTCTACTAAAATTACAAAAATTATCTGGGTGTGGTGGCACCTGCAATCCCAGCTACTTGGGAGGCCGAGACAGGAGAATTTCTTGAACCCAGCTGGCAAGGTTGCAGTGAGCCCAGATTGTGCCCCTGCACTCCAGCCTGGGCAACAAAATATATATATATATATATATATATTTTTTTTCCATCTCAAAAAAAATTAATATGGCTATAAGCTGAACCACAGCCACTCCCCCTCTAGCCAAGGTGAAGAACTTCCTGTAAAAGCCTCACTGTCTCCTCTGCGCTGCAGGAGACAGGATGAGACCCAGGTGCGAATTCAGCCCGCACCTCCTCGAGACGAGCTGTTGGAAGGCGGTCGCCCCAGCAAGTCCCGGGAGGGTGTTCTTTAAACAAAGAACCTTCCCGGCATTGTCCCGAGGTCTGATTAATGATGCTCCTGGCACCTCCTTCGTCACTCAGGGATCACTTCCCGCAGCGCATTCCCAGAGCCGGGCTTCCCTCCCAGAGATGCGGAGACTCCAGGCGATGTTTCTTCTTGTCTGTTGTCAGCATGTATGAGGGTGGACACCCCACTGGTCAGGCGAGCCCCGCAGTCCCCGTTCCTCAGTTCCACCTGGTGAAGCCTGGTCCCCATCTGTTCGCAAAGGAAAAAGGAAAGGACACATTTTGCCGGGATGGACGGTCCCTCACCCAGGGCTCGCCCGGCCGCTGCCTTGCCTGGGAGTGCCCCACAGAGGACGTGCAGGTGCCTGCACAGTGACAGCCACACGGTGAGACCCAAGCCACACGGGGGACCCGCAGCGCAGCTCCCAGAAATCCAGAGCCACTCACAAGAGGAGCTTCTCCACCAAATCACTGAGAAATGAGATGAGAACTGAGTCTCCACTGTGTCCCCTGTAGTCAGCCCACGGAAAATGCAGCCGGGCCAGCTTCCTTCGTGCTGCCAGGGCTCCTCCAGGCAGGCACAGCCTTGAGAAGCGCCCAGGGCAGGCAGGAGCCTGCACAGGCGGCCGCAGTTCAGAGGCCTTCTCAGCTGGGCCTGAAGTCACCTGAGCTCAGGCCCCAGAGGGAGGGCTCGGGGTCACCATCCCATTCCCCGCCAGCTGCTTTACCTAAAGCCGGGCAGAGAATCCCGGGCCATGAGTGGGGACGGGGGAAGGACGTGCAGGGGATGCTTTGGTTCCACTCCTGAGATACGAGAACGTCCTCTGAACACATGCAGGTGGCTGGACCTCGAGACAGAGGGAACCCCCATCACTTCTTTCCTCCTAGCCTAAGGGAGCGCCCTGGTAAGAGCTGGTGTTTATCGATGCGCCGTGTCCAGAATGGGGTGAGTCAGCGCCTCGCTGTGTCCTAAATGCGTCTAACGAGGCAGGGAATGTCGCCGACACACTCCACAGACCAGGACGCCAGGCTGGCAGCAGGTGCGCATTTTGCCACGAAGCCAGTGCCCAGTGGCACCGAGATCACACTCTGGTGGTCCGCCGACGAGTCCGTGGCCTCCTTCTCTGGGGTTTGCCTGCCTCCTGACGGCCTCCATGACCCTGTCCCCTGGCTGGCTCTTCTGGTGCTCGGTACCTTTCGGTTGCAAACAGCAGAGGTTCCCTCGGGTGCCCGTTGAAAGCGCTGGCATCAGCAGGGCCTCAGGAAGCGAGCTGAGGCCGTGCGGCCCTGCGGTGTCTCCGCCTGCGTGTCCCTCAGCGTGTCCTGCTGTCCCCCCAGGGCAGCGGCCCGGCCGTGGCCTCCTCGGCCTCCAGCCCCAGCGGAGCAGCCCCTCCAAGCACGTCTCCAGCGGCTGCCCGGGCCCGCTGAGCAGGTGTCCCCGGCCGGCTCAGCCCCGGGGTCCGGAGGGCGGAGCGACCTGCTGGGACCTGCAGCAAAGCTCGGGAGTGCACAGAGCAGGTCTGCGCGTCCTGTGCCCGCGGAGAGGCGCCGAGTAGCACAGAGCAGGGCTCGTCAGGCACGCGTGGCTGCGACGACGGGTTCGGGCAGTGTCGTGCGTGCTGCGCTCCTCTAAACCTGTCAGATTGCAGGAAACCGTCGGACAAACCCACGGATGCACATTCCGCAAAGGTGACATAACGACCCCAAAAATGTCTGACAGAGAAAGAAAAAAACAAAAGGGAGCTATTCTAGATGCTAAACATAAAAGATACAGTAACTAAAAGCAGCTGTGGTGTTCGGATACAAAGAAAAGAAGTTATAAATGACATTATTATTCACACTAGGAAAACTGACGTGGACCTTGTGTCAGGTAACGGTGCTGTGTTCTTGTTAAATTTCCCCCACGTGATAACTGAAGGGGAATGTTTCTGTTCTCAGTAGATGAATGCACAAGTATTCGGGAGCAAAACATCACAATGACTAATTTGCAAAATGGTTCAGTCAAAAGAATGATATACGTATACTTAAAAGGGGTAAATAAGTGTGATAAAATGCCAGCGACAGATGAAGAGTCACGTGGGAATCCACTGGACTATTCTAGAAACATTTCTGCAGCTTTAAAATTATTTAAAATAAATGTCAGGGAAGAGCACACATTTCGGGTGGTAGAAATACCCAGGACACACAGAGGGGGAGCAAAGCGGTAAAACCGGGCATCTGACCTCAGAAGGCTTCCCGAAGCGGTGCACGTGCCTGCCAGCAAGGCCGTGGCTCGGCCGAACTTTGAGGGGAGGTCACATCTCTGCTGAGCGGAGAGGGGATAGGGTGTCTGCAAACAGTGAATGGTAACCCATTTCTTTAGTTCACATTACAGCGAATCCAGAGAAGAGTTGGGAAAGCCAGTCGCACCAAACTGGCTTCACTCTGTTTAATGACAGAGACAGGCGGGGGACAGGGAACCGATGTCCCAGGTGGATTCTCAGCCACACGCTTGGAGCCCCAGAGGAGCAAGCACAGGACACAGTGGCAAGGACACAGAGCAGGCCAGGCTGTTCCGCCACTTAATTTAAGAAGGGAGGTGGCTCTGTTCACTCAGGAAAGTCAGTGGCGAGCAGGTGCAGGTGCCGGATGTGCCAAGGTGATGCATTCTTCAAATGCTGCTCCGAACAGGCCTTCACAGCTCATCAAAACAACTTGCAAAAGCCAGAAAACATCATCCTATAGCTAAATTCCACGTCCGTACACTCAGAAGGACCACGTACAACTTCATTTACTCTCCAATACCGCCTGTCAGATGAACACTTGGGAATCCGTGGCAGTGTTTGCTGTTTCTTTGAAAAGAATCATTTTCATCATTGTTTTTGATGGAAGACAAATTTAGCTAATCTTCCATTTTTCCCTTGCCTCCAGTAATTCTGGTCTGCTCAAGGTATTCAGACAGCCAGCAGAGAAAGGAAATAAAGGCCAGGCACGGTGGCTCATGCCTGTAATCCCAACACTCTGGGAGGCCAAGGTGGGTGGATCGCTTGAGGTCAGAAGTTCAAGACCAGCCTGACCAACATGGTGAAACCCCATCTCTACTAAAGAGTTGGTCTCCCCATCTCTACTAAAAATACAAAATTAGCTGGGCATGGTGGCACACAGCTGTAATCCCAGCTTCTTGGGAGGCTGCGACAGGAGAATTGCTTGAATCTGGGAGGCAGAGGTTGCCGTGAGCCGAGATCATGCCTTGCACTCCAGCCTGGGCAAAACGAGTAAAACTCCATCTCAGATAAATAAATAAATAAACAAACAAACGAAAAGAAAAGAAAGAGCATGGGAGCCCAGGAATTGGAGACTGGAGTGAGATGTGATTGTGCCAGTGTACCCCAGCCTGGGTGATGAAGGGGAGCAGGGGAAGGCAGTGGAGGGGAGCGGGAGAGAAAGGAAGAGAGAGAGAAAAAGAAAGAGGAAGGAAGAAGGAGAGGGGAGGGGAGGGAAGGAGAGGGGAGAAAAAAGGGTGAACAGAAAAGAACAAGCACACAGGAGAATTTGAAGCAGCTTTGCCACCGAGTTCCTGGGTCCCCCAAGCCACACTACACCGTGGACCATCAGCCAGCAGCAGAAATTCCTTCTTGCTACGCCTGTGACCCCTGCTAGCAAGATGGTCAATGTGGCAGAATCCCTCGGGAAGGCGAGAACAGAGGACGTTTGCCTCTAAAGGGTTAAAGTCTAAATTAATTCAATTGTGAGCAGAGACACGTAACGTTGTTTAAGGCAAGACAACAAATGGTAGCCATATACGACGTGACTGTAGCCTGAACGGACACGCACTGCAGCCGACCGAGGGAAGCGTCCATCAGAAGCAGGGTGTGCAGCAGCAGAAGGGACAGCACGGGAAGGTGAGCTGCCCAGCAGCAGGCCGGCCCGGCATCCGCAGGGAACAGTCACTGCTCAAGATGGCCGAGCCTCCCAGAGACACAGGCCGGGCCAGGAGCCTGAGCATCCGCTAGTTCAGATGTGGTCTCTTCACCGGAACAAATGAATATATCCCCTGATCTCTGGTATGCGGCCACTGAGCTGGCAGATGATTTTTCTCTGTGCCCGCTGATATGGGTTGGGGTTTTGTCCCCTCCAGTCTCATGTCCGGAAGCTGTCTGTTCCCACCTGGCAGGCGCAGCAGCAGCCTTGGTGGGCGTGCATCAGGGCTCGGCTACCTGTCCAGTTCCTCCACAAAACCCAGAGCTCGAGGCTGCCGGCTGTGTTGCCATTCCACAGAACGCCGCCATGGCCCATTACATTAATGGCGTGCACAGGAAACAAGACACCCGACTGTTTAGGTGAAATTATGGCCACCAGGGGTGGGATATAACTCTTGTAAGAATGCACAGGGCTGCTGCTTTGACGTTTCTGGGGCCTGTGATCTGGGAAGGTGTGGATGCACTGTGTGAGGGGCACAGGCTGCTGTGCCCACGTCTGCTGCACCTAGAGAGGGGTTGGCACTTTCAGTCTCTCTGGAGCTCTGCAAGCAACATCCACCAGACTCACACGTGCTACTCTGCCCACTTCCCAAATAACCTACAAAACTGCCAGTTCTGTAGGTTAAAACAAAGGCCTAGAAAGAGCAAAGCCTCCAGAGCAGCTGGTCTCCCCTCGGGGCACGGTGGCAATTAGATCAGATGACGCACGGTGTCTGTGACAGACACAGACAGGCCCAGAGCACAGACCCCTAGGGTTCTGGGACAAAACCACACCCTCTTCTGCAGACAATTACTCTTCTGAGAACCAGCTCTCAGGCTGCTTTCTGGATACTGAAAATCTACACTTCACCACAGCACAGCTAGTGACAGTTAGCTGGAACTTGAGCGAACCACCAAAGACTGTTATCTGATGCATCGTGTCACCAGGTGAGGCAACTGTGGGAGCATGTCATCATTACGTTCAGACAAGATGGATGTATTTCATAGATATATAGGTGAACACACACACATGAGCCCACACACACAGGCACACACACACTGACTAGGCTTTTGCATGTTCTGAAGCACAAGATACACAAGCAAATGGTTCAGATGCTCTGTGAGCTCACATTGCTGCACGGGCCGCACCCTCTCACCAGGCCCCACGCTGCTGCACGGGCAACACGCTCTCACCAGGCCCTACACCGCTGCACGGGCGGCACCCCCTCACCAGGCCCCACGCTGCCGCACGGGCCGCATCCCCTCACCAGGCCCCACGCTGCTGCACGGGCAGCACTCTCGCCACGCCCTATGCTGCTGCATAGACAGCACCAAGGCCCCGCACCTACTGGCCTCACGTGGAGTTCCCTAGGATGATTCACCTAAATTAAAAGTTAGATTTGGTTTCTGCAAAAGATGCTGACACCACCTGAAGGTGAAAGTTGCCCACATTCTAGCCCATTCGAGTGGCCCTAGAGAACAGGATGGGAGGGGCCCATGCCAGTTTATGCATCCAGGCGCTCACTTTTTCTGGGAGGAGTGACGGCCACTAGCATGGATGCTCATGAGGGCTCAGGGGGCAAGTCTGGCTGGTGGTTCCGCATCTTGGGGGAACAGGACTGGAAACCAGTGGCCAGTGCTCTCTAAACTATGGACAAGGGCACCTGCAATGAGCAGCGTGAGGAACGCGCGTTCTGTGAATTCTCCCAGTAAGCAGGTGGCACGACAGCTGCTCGTGCATGTCGGCCTTTGTCTCCAGTCACCCAGCCTGGCTCAGCATTCTCATCAACAAACGGGCCATGGAGACACTGAAGGACACTGCAAATGGCTTCAACCACATGGGTGTCCTCACTCCAAGGCTAGCCTGGCTAAGGTCCACTGCCAAATGTATGAATCTGCTAACAGGATAGAGCAGCACAATTCCTAGTATGAACAGCCAGCCCCCAAGCACATCGGGCCGTGTGTTCCTGGAGGGACAGAGTCAGCTCCTGGCCACTGCAGCTGGCTCACAGAAGGCTCATCTGCTGCACGGGCAACGTAAAGTCCTGCTTCCAGGAGACCCATTTCACAGCAGAGCTCAGCAGTGAGGCCCGTGGCAATCCTGATCCCGGCACACCCCTCATCACTCGGGGAGCCTCTCAAGCACTGGGCAGTGCTGGCTGTGATGAGGCCCCCTTGGGGGCTGCTGGGTCACCCAACAAGTACCCGGCACTCCATCAGTCAGCACGTGGTGTGGGTTCTCCCATGGCCAGAAAACACAAGTGCAGGCACATGTGAAGCAGGAATGGCTCCTCTCATTATGCCCCTACACCACTAGCAAGGTTTTGGATTCTCTGCTCACAATTCTGGACTCTGCTGGTTTGGGTGTCTTCATTCCTTGGATGCTTCCACAGAGGGACACGGGTGTACACCACCTGCAGGCGGAGGCTGCCACCCAGCAGCACTGATGCCTCGTGCCAACGCGCCAGGTTTACTGCTATGGCCAGCTGACTGCTGTCAACTGTCTTGGGGAAATACAACTCCCACCACAGAATGGGGGCCTGGGAGGAGCGTCTGCAGTTGAGCGGATTCTCTAGGGAACTCTTGGTATTCCCAAGTCCAGTGATAAGTCAATGGAAACCTACAGTTTCCCCAAAGGAGAAAGATTTCTAATGGGAAAGATCTTTTGGGAATGAGGTCTGGGTCAACACATCCAGTGAAGAACCACAACCCAGAGAGGCAAAGGAAAGGAGCACAGAAGAGTGGCAGAAAGGGCATTTTCAAACAGACTTCTGCCAGGTCACCAGGTTGCACAAACAGGGCACGCAGTAGCCCTGTGGTCTCACTGCTTTGGTGACACACACCTGTATCTAAGAGCTAACTCTACTGGTCAATTCTTTATTCCCCTCTTCCCATACCAGCACCACTATTAGCAGGATGGTCAACCCTACAGTCACCATTTAAATGCAAGTGTATCAGAGAGAGGTGTGATGGCACCATCAAAAAACATCCCCAGAGTGACTATCTTCAGTTGTACAAGAGAAAGTTGAATCACATTAGTCAGAAGCATTACACTTATGCAGAGGTGTTGTTTAAAAGGGGCCAGAGCTGAGCTGGCAGAGGGACAGACAGCACATGCTCAGCTCTGCTGCCCCATGCGGCCCCCGGTCTCCTCAGCTGAAGCAGCCACAGAATGTACGTCCTCAGATGGCTGCCAGCTGCACACTGTCATGGTCTGGAAGGTGGAAAAAGAGAAGCAGTGACTCATGGAGGGTGGGGTGGCCCATGCCCAAGCAGACATGAGGTCAGGGCAGACGTTCAGGGGCTTCTTGAGAGCCCCAGCTCTGCAGCTGCCAACTCAGACAGCAGGAACTCCCAGGCACTCTCAAGAGTTGCAGTGGCTGCAGGAACCCTCGAGTCACACATTTGGGTTCTTCAAGCAGGGCCTGTGAATGGCAGCTTCCTTGATCTCCTTTCCTCCATCCCTCCCAGACCCTGTACTGAAACCCCCACATCTAAAAACAGGGAAGGGCTTCTGCTTTTTTTGCCAGACACTGGCCAACACCCCTGCCTGCCTACCTCCCCTTTCAGGAGTTGGTCTCCAGCACTGACCTGGGAACTTTAAATTGTGTCAGTCCTCTCCTCAGCCCCAGGGCCTCACCCTCCCTGCCCTGATGGCTGGTCCAGGAGTCTATGTCTCCTGAGGCCTGGCCAGTGAATGCAGGGGAGGGTCCCAGCCACAGTAATTCTCAAGAGTAGGCACATGGCCAGTAACAGGGGAGCTGTGCATTTCTGAGTAACAGCTGGGTGAAAGCAGCTCTTCCTTCTTCCTCTGGACAGGTATTATGCAGAGATGGAACCAAAAACTACACAAAAGAAGCCAGACTGAGACTCACACCGATCACTCGGAAAGGGCAAGTCAGAATGCTGCAGAGAAACAGAACCTGAAGCCTGGTCAAGCAGACCCTGAACTTCACCCTACCTCTGGGTTTTCAGTTTAAATGCTATTAAAATCTGTTATAATTAAACGCATCCCAACTTATAAGTGTTTTCATAAGAGTAATTTACTTGGGGATTTCTTGGCTAAATGTATTAACATTTGTTTCTTCTCACTAAAAGTCCAAATTTTCAACAAAGCTGTATGTGTAAGATGGATAGTTTCATTCCACTTGTTCTTTTCGTAGCTGGTGTAAGCCACCAGGTTCTCTGTGTATTGCAAAATCGACTTTACAAACCTGTAAGAAAAAATTAATTGTTTTAACTACTCCATTATAAAATGAAACAATGAATTAAATATTTTCTCTTCATTCTTGGAATTATTCCTAAAGTAAACTGCACTTAATTTATGTCTGAGGATTCAAGAAAAATAAATCCATATAAAACAAAAATAAGAGAATACAAATTAGAGGAAAGAGAAAACTGCTGAAATGTAAATGCTGCTGGACACCTGCACAGGCTGCAACACAAGCACCTTTTCAAACATTCTTTCTCCAGCTCGGACATGATGGCTGTAATTCCAGGAAGGAACTTAGGGGTCATCTGCACCAAACTGACACACAATACAGACTAAATGCACAACACAGAATAAACGCACAACACAGAATAAACACACAACACAGAATAAACACACAATACACAATCATCCAGTGGATACCAAAATCCAAGCATACTCAAGTCCAGCGTGAAAAACTGGCCCCCTGTACATGCAGTTTTCACATGAGATTTTCGTGGTTTTTCCCACACTGATGTCTGCAACCAAGAACACCGTAATTTAAATCTGTGTTTGCATGGGACGCAGCGCCTGCTGATACAGAGGACCAACCGTATTTACTGAAAAAGTTCCCTGTACAAGTGGACCTGTGCAGTCCAAACCTGCGTTGTTCAGGGGTCAGCTGCAATGACAAGCAAGCCGTTTAGCCCCATCAGGAGCCTCGTGGACAGGGCACCCTCTCCCTCCTCACACGCCAGCTTCCGTCCTTCGTGATGGAGGGGCCGGCTCAGAGGAGACACATGCCACTGAGACAGTTGTTGCTGTTAAAGAGATTTTCTTTGTCAGAATGTTAACAGCGGGGTTGCTCTGACTGATAAATGTCATCTTTACTTTTTCCACATTTGCCAGGTAGTTTTCACTAACATTTTATCTTGAAAATATTCAAACTTAAAGAGAAGCTAAAAGAATAATATAACAAAAAGCCACAGATACTTTGTCTAGAAGACGGTTTGTTCCTCGGGTGATTTTGACCCGCAGGGGATATCTGGCAACGTCTAGGCCACTTTTGACTGTCACGTGGAGGGTGGGACACAACTCTACATGACTGGTATTTTGTGGGTAGACGTAGGCCTGCTGCTGCGCGTCCTACCACGGGCAGGGCAGTCCCTGCACCAGTCGACAATGCCAGCAGTGCCCAGCACGGGCACACTGAGCTGGAGTCCCCTGAGTTGTGCCAGCAGTGCCCAGCACGGGCACACTGAGCTGGAGTCTCCTAACACCGAGCTGTGCCAGCAGTGCCCAGCACAGGCACACTGAGTTGGAGTCCCCTAACACCGAGCTCTGCCATAACAGGCTGCACATCTGCTACCCTCACTCTCAGCAGGAGTCTATGCTTCTTTCCCTAAGACACCCTAGTTCTATTTTCACATTCATTTAAACATGTATTCAGCTGCCTGGCACCTGCAAAGCATTGGCTTAAAACCAAGATACCCAGAACTTCCTGGTAGCTGAGGGAGGCTAGAGCTCCAGCTGCACCCAAGTCCAGATGACCACTTTTGGGACCTCTCCCGGGAAGCCTCCCCAGTTTGGAATCTCTGGATGTCAAGTGGGTCACACAAGTGTCACACCACTTCGACTCCTAGATCGAGATGGTCCTAAAAAGTGAACTTCCCAAATTTGAAACTATCAGTTACATACACAAATTTGGTTTTTGGTCTAGTGCAGTGGCTTTTACACCTGTAATCCCAGCACTCTGGGAGGTGAAGGTGGGAGGATCACTGGAGGCCAACATAGTGAGCCCTCATCTCTACAAAAAAATTTGAGAATTAGCCAGGTATGGTGGCACAGCTGTGGTGCCAGCTACTCAAGAGGCAGAGGTGGGAGGATCACTTGAGCCTGGGAGGTTGAGGCTGCAGTGAGCCATGATTATGCCACTGCACTCCAGCCTGGGCAACAGAACGAGACCCTGTCTCTGAAAAAAAAATTGGTTTTGAGCCATCTGGAGGCAGAAATTTTCCTTGCAGGCCAGATGTCAGACCCTTGCCTGAGACGGCTGTGGTGCCACCAAGGAGACGGCGGCTCTCACGCTGCCCCAATCTCACTCCTACAGGCTCACCCCCAATCTGCCCCACGACACACTGTTACTGCAGAGAAGTGTGACATACTTACTTTAGGTACTGCTGATACTCATGCGTATTCTTTCCACAAACGGCATGAATGTTGACCAATTCCAGCGCAATGAGCAACAGAACCAGACTGAGCATGGGGGACAGAAGTCTGATACTAAAAACAGATAAAAGTAAATTAAAATTTGAGGAACACTGGGGTTCTCCACCTTTGTCAGGAAAAAGATGTTTCACCTAATCAACACCTCTTCAACTTCTCAAAAAGTAATTTTCCTAATCCTTAGAGCCCGATGACTGCTTCCAGTCCCCAGGTTCATGGCCGGAGGGAGCGCCCAGCGCAGCCCTTGCTCCCGGCTGCCCTGCACGTCCACATTCCTTGCTATCAGTCATCGTCTGAAGGGCTGCTGGGGGCTCCGCATGCTCACGGGGCACCAGCCAGGCCCAGTCTGTGTCCAGCTGTCCCCATGCTCCCTGCTCTCTGACATCCAGAGAGGAACTCTCACCAGAGAAAAACAAATGGCCTCAATATGAAAGCTGGCTGAACGCCACCAGATTAAAGAAACTCCAATTAAAGCAAGGTCTTATTTTTCCCATGAAACTAGCTGATACATTTAAAAAGATTCTGGTTTTGGAGAGTAGTAACTAGAGAATGACCTCGTCTTATAAACTGCTAGTAAGAGTGTAAATTGAGAAGCACTTTTCTGGAGGGGAATCCAGCAATATCTATTTAAAGCTTTAAAAACCACAGATACACTCAACCCAAAAATTCTAGAAATGTGTCCAAAATGGTAATTTCTTAAGGATGTGGCACGTTCTAAAATATACAGTGTAAGTGAAGAAACCATAATGCTGGTTATACTGAAGTTAATCTGCTGTTATAGTTTTAACCCAAATATTCATTTGGGTAGACAGAACCCACATTTCCACATGCCCAAATTACAAACAATATTTAAAATAGTATGTACTATCACTTTCTATGAAAATCAGCAGAGCAAATCCTCAAATAACATTTCACTCAACTTTGTCACATCAGTGAGAAAAGAAACTGGTATCCGGCAAAGGCCGCTGTCTGTATGGAGAAGCACATTCTGTATGGGTGGGTTTTCTCCTGCCCCCGTTTCCTCCCAGGTCCCAGAGCTGTGCACATGAGGTGAACTGGCGTGCCTCTGTGGTCCCAGAGTGTGGGTGTGTGAGTCGCCCTGCGATGGAACCGCATCCTGTCCAGGGTGGGCCCTGCCTTGCACCCTGAGCTGCCGGGATAGGCTCCAGCCACCTGCAACCCTGACCCTGAACTGGAATAAGCAGGTGGGAAGATGGATGAATGAATGAATACAAATTGTAAGAACTTGTAAAGTCTACAATAAGTGCTTGACAGTTAGTGATAGGGGACAAAAGTGCTTCGTGACCCACACATCTGTTCTTGTCGGTGCTGGAGCTGTCAGGAGGAAGGGACGCAGGCCTGGGGAGATCTCATTCTGCAAACTTTGTTCCCTGATTCAACTACCACCTGGACTGCTGTCACTCACTGCCTCACCAAAAACTGAGGAGTTGTTTCACTTGTTTTTATTCATCTTTCTTAAATGTCCAAAGAGCTCATATGTATCTCAGTGTTTAATATTATAAGTGTCCTGGGTCCTTATTTAGAAGGTTGGTAATATTTTTGCGACCAGAAACAGGCTGTGGGAACTTTTGTTTCTGTGTGAAAGGAAAATAAATTTCAGGACTCCAAACTCACTAAGCCAAGTCAAGCTAAGGAAAAGCTTAACTAAAGAAAAGCTGCGAACCGCCGCATGAAACCTGCCTCTCGTTTTATTCCTAAATAAGGTGGCTACAAGGACAAAAGAGCTACAGACCTCCCTCACAGTTTGTCCACAAGGAAATTCCTCCTGGGCCTCAAGATCTTCATTCTAAAGGAGTTCTGCTGAATTTCACTCTGGTAATGTAATTGCTAGCTTATCTTCACAGGTGTGGGACAGAAAGTCATCCCTCTGCTCACCTGAGACAAATGCATATATAATTGCTTCTTCTGCCCTATGTTTATGTAAAATGCAGCTTCACTGAGCCACACTATGATGTAAGTGACTATTCCTCTACCCACCTCACCAGTAAATTGTATTCACTGAAAGGCAGTCAAAGACTCAAAACAATGCAATTCTTTGTCTCTTAGACTCAAAATAATACAATCCTTTGTCCCTTGTCTACCCAGCTCTGAGGTCTTTCCAGATGAAACCAATACACACTTTACACCTGACTGATGTCTTATATCCCCCTAAAATGTGTAAAAGCAAGCTGTGTCCCAAATTCCCTGAAGCACATGCCGCCAGCACCTCCTGAGGCTGTCACAGCCCGTCCTTAACCTTGGGAAAGGCAACTTTCTAAATGGATTGAGACCTGTCTCAGATACTTTGGGTTCACACTATCAGCTGTGAACTCCAAGTATGTCAACACCTGTTGATGGGGTTCAGTGAGGGCCTACTGTGTGTGTCTGCAAAGTGGGGACTGCCCTGCATCTGTGACAACTTCCTGCCCCACAGTGCCCCTCCCAAACAGGAAAGTGAGCGCGCACCTACTCCGCATGCGCAGGTAGTTCAGCCGCTGGCGAGACCGCAGAGTCCTTTCCACCCACTGCCTGTGTCTCAGCTCTGAGGCGGCAGTGACCTGGCTGGACACGTGGTGGCACTGTTTACTGATGCTTCGGAGCACAATCAGCACTTCCAGCACAATCCTGGGGCAGAACAGGGTGGGCACGGGTGTGCTGCAGAGCTCATAGAGCAGCTGGGGCCACCTGCAAACAGAGAGAGACTTGCAGCAGGCATGGTAATCCTCAGCTGTGCCTCAGTCTCCTTCTGTACCTGCACTTGCAAGGCTGCGGCCTTCTGGGAGCCAGGGCTAGCCGCGTATTACTGATTGGTCTGCAGGGGCAACCGTGACACGTGGCAAGTGTTGACTAAATACACTGAATTGTGGTGAACAGACTGTGGCATTCACAGCATCATCAGATGTGCCACGCTTGCACCGAGACGGCCACAGCTTACTCATCTAACCTCCTGGAGCGGCAACAGTGGGATTCTGAGACTACCAAGTCTACAAAATCTAAAACATCAATAATGGCTAAGTTTGCTATGCTAATTGGCTGAATCAATGTTTCAACAGTTGTCAGGATGTCCTGGAACTCACGTCTCAGTAGGAAGACTATCCAAGTCCTTTAAAACACAGTGATTCTCAGGCATATGGTGATACAGTTCACCCATAATTTTTGTAATTAAAGAGTGGCAGGCATTTGTTTCAGAATTATCTTCTAATCTGAAAAAGAAAATATTTAAAGATATGTGACAATAATTAAAATGCCCCTATTAGTGCCTATGCATAATAATGTTTAATGGTTCACTGAGCAGCAACTTTAATGTGAATCTTAGTTTCCCCAAATATAAAATGGAAAAAGCCACCATGACAAGACAGGGGAGAAACAAACGACACCAATGCCAAAAGCAAAATACACTGATGACGAAAGACGACGAATCCGCGGAGTATTACTCCTGCTGAGCAAGTATGTCCCCTGCAGTGTACGACTTCAACGTTTACATCTCCATCCCCATTTCTCTCCTGAGCTTCAGACCCATCTTTTTTACTATCTACTCAATCTTCCTCGCGGGCGCCACTGTCCACCCACAGAACCAGCCTCTCGTTCCACGTTCAGTCTCCACCCGGGCCCCATGCCAGCTGGGGAATCACATTCAGCAACTCCCAGCTCCTCACAGGCTGCACCAGCCACCAAGGCCCAGAAATTCCTCCTTCCCCTTTTATCTTCCAACAGCCTCGTTGAAGGAGTAATGCTGCTGAAACCATCAGTACCAGACAAGCTCGAAGACAGCCAGCCCCGAGGGCGACACGCACCTGACAGCTTCCTGAGTGAGTTCTTCGGGGACAGGCAGCAGAGCCCAAACTCTGATGCTCTCCTCACAGCTCAGCACCTGGAAGGAAACGTTACATTGCTTTTGTAGATTTCACAATAACTTCCTAGAAAATCTATGTTTTTAGATTGTTAGGGATGTTACATCCCTCTCTAGAAAGTATCTATCTATAACATTGTGACAAATTCTAAACACTGTAAAAACTAGATGGTGGGCGTCAGTTCTTCAATACATTCAGATGGGGGGAGGCTGGGGAGACTACCAGGGGAGTGGTAGGGAATAAACGTCTGGGGTGGCTGTGACCATGTCCACAGGTTCTTTCGACACCTCACATTGAAAGGGAGGTCCCCACCAAATCTGCACCAGCTCCAGCAACTGGCCTGTAACCAACAGAACACAGCAGATGTGAAGGTGCTACATGGCATCCAAAGCCATGTCAGAGGTGCAGGTGCCTCTCCAGTTCAGGCCACGCTCAGGATGCAGCAGCTGTCACCTTGGGAATGTCCCTGCAGGTCCCCCATGAGGCCTCTGACCAAATTCCAGCCTTCTCAGATGGGGCCCCCACAAAGCCCTGAGGGGACCACAGCTGTCAACACCCAGGCGAGGCCACAAGACAGATCCCTCGGCAGATGCTCCCCCATTTCTAACCCACTAGGGTAGGAGCAAGTCAAATGGTGGCTGCTGACACCACTGAGCACGGGTGGCCTCAACAGCAGGAGCAACCAAAGCCCAGGATGCAAAGCTGCCTGAATACCAGTGAGATGCCAGGAGGGGGACAGGGAATGTAAGGACCCAAAACAGCCACCGTGGGGCACGGGAGAGGATGGCCTGGTGCCTCGGCAGCTCTGGTTGGAAGACAAAGCCTGCCTTCCCAAAGCTCCTCTTCTTTCCTACATCTTCCCTCCTCCCTACCTGTATACCTCTGCCTTGATAAGGGCTTGTTCTTGGAAAGCATGATGTCCCCCTGGTAAAGGTGGTCTGCAGCGCGAACGGGGAATGGCATCTGACCAGCACAGCCCCATGCTCTGCCTCCAGGCCCACACCTCCAGGAGGCTGCTTTCCCGACTTCACTGCTGAAAACTCACTTCTGATAGTACTTTCCTTAAGGCATTTTCAAGGAGGTCCCAGATGTCTCAAGGCACCGTTTCTTTAAAGTGCCTTTGCAAATCTCTCCTGGACCCCTGTGTGTTGATTTTATAGCTCCCTTCAGAAATAATCTCATTTATGAATGTTCACCTGCACGACTGTCATGACGCATATATTCTGGGGACTACCTCTTTTCTCATTCCCTTGCACTGCCCTCATGTCCTCCCATATATAGAATAAAGCACCTCAGCTGATTTCCAAATTGGAACCTCCTGGCAGAAATGCTTAAAAAACTGTTGTTTCAGTAAGTTAACAAAAGCTAGTCTTGTGTAGCAGAAAAACTGACGTTACACACCACTGACAAATAAAAACTGCTCCTAGCTCTGCGTTACTGGTGACAGCAGTTAACAGGCGCAAGGAGACTCAGCAAAAACACTTCCCAGCACTCATCCGTGTAACACTAGAAACACTCCATGCAGCCAGCACTGCATTACTTGCAACTTCTGGACACGGAACTTGAGCCTCTGAGGGCTGAGCAACCAGGCCAGGCCACAGCAGGCACCATGCTGGTTAGAAAGCTGGATCTGCCCAACTAAAGTCCGACTCAGCAGGCAAACTGCACCCTCCGAGCATCTCTGCAAGACAGGTGGTTTCAGAAACACGCACACCCCTCCCAGCACCCTGCATTCCGCATACCTGTTTTTTAAGCTGAGAAACTGGATGGCAACGAGAACTATAGCCTTCTGCAAGATCAATCAATAATTCTACTGCTGCTTTTTCCTAGTTTAGAGAACATGGTGGTTACTATAGTATTTGGTTAGGTTTTCAGCTTTCTTCTATTGAACTGCAGTCTACTTAGAATCCCAATTTCTCATTGTCTTTCTTCAAATAATTCTATGCAGCTAGAAAAGCAAACGCTTCATTAAAATAGGTTTGACATGGCAGAAAAATCACAGTCAACAAAATGATTTTAAATGATGGCCATTAACAATAGTAGATCACAAATGCCACATTCACCCTCTGTGCACAAAACTAGAAATGAATAAGAAAAAAAAGACCCCAAAGAACTGGAAATTTAACTAGGAAATAGTCATTTGAACACCAAAAATCTATACAACTAAAAAAGATCACATAAATATAAACATTTAATTGCTAAGCATATACATATTTTTAAAAGCATAAAAATTACATTTGCAGCTGATATAACCGCATAACTTAAAAATCCAAGTCAGCCAACTAAAACCTATGAGAAACAAAATCAGTGAATTGATAGTTGACAAAGTAAAAAATCTCTAACTACCTACCATTCTTAATAGCACAAAACAAACAACTAAAGTAGCTAGACGTTAACTACAGAAGAGACGTGCTAGCCTTCCATTCACTCAGATGTCTGAGAACCTTGAGTGCACCAGGCAGAGTGCTCGGCAGTATGCAGGGGGCACATGTATGTGTCTGCATGGGTGATGTCCCCACAGGGCAGACACACACGCAGTGTACATATGCCACTGAAGAGCACGTGGCTTCTGTTCCAAGACGTGAACCCACCGGAGGGCTTCCAAGGAGAGGGATGACGTTTGTAAAAGGATCATGCTGGCTGCTGTGTTATGACAGGGTGAAGGGCTTGCAGAAGTTGGTGGGCAGACCAGTCAGTGCCAATGACATTCCAGGGAGGGGCCAGGACAGCGTGGCCAGGTGGTGGCACAGGAGGGACAGGGAGCAGCAGATATGGGTCATATTCCTTTTTTTCTTTTTTGTTTTTGAGACTGAGTCTTGCTCCGTCATTCAGGCTGTAGTGCAGTGGCACAATCTCAGCTCACTGCAACACCTACCTCCTGGGTTCAAGCCATTCTCCTGCCTCAGCCTCCCGAGGAGCTGGGACTATAGGCACCTGCCACCACGCCTGGCTAATTTTTGTATTTTTATTAGAGACAGGGTTTCACCATGTTGGTCAGGCTGGTCTTGTACTCCACCTGCCTCAGCCTCCCAAAGTGCTAGGACTACAAGTGTGAGCCACTGCACCTGGACTGTGGAATATATTTCTAAGACTTGTTCCAAGGTCCAAGTATGAAGAGAGAAGAGGACTGAGGCTTCCAGCCTGAGCAGTCACCTGGGAGGCAGGAGATGTCAAGTAGACAGGAGGCTCAGGACCTAGGAATGAAGATGGGGAGACACTGTCCCTGAATAAGCTTCAACATTGGGGAAAATGTCAATTATCCCTAACTCAATCCATGAGGTGCTCATTCTTGTGTTTGTACAGATTTACACAGAATGATAATAACTAGAGAACAGGCAGGAAATTTCTGAGACAAGAAGAGACATTAGAAGCTAATCTGACAGACATTAAACTGTATCATGAAGCTTTTGGTAAAGCGTCCAGGACCAGAGCCTGGAGCACGCAGCACAAAGATGATGATTCCCTAACTGGTGCTGCGACAACTTGCTGCCAGTTAATTTTTTTTAAAGTAAAGCTAGATTCTGTACCTTACTCTCAAGATGAAATACATTCCAGTTGGATCAAAAGATGTAAAAGGAAAATAAAGAAACAACAGAAGTACTAAAGACAAATTTTGTCTTTAATTTATATTTTTAATTTTGAAAAGTGAAGATTCTTTTCAGAATGACTCCAAATGTAGAAGGCAAAGAGAGAAAAAAAAATCAAAAGCTATGGACAAATAAAGCAATATGTACATAAATAAGGCTAATGAACCAATGGGAAAAATAAAACTGAAAAAAACGGAGAAAACACATTAATAGCAATTCATGAACAAATTATAAACATCTAGTAAACACAAAAAAACAGAAATGAAAATAAAAACAAAATCTTGGCTGGCTATGGTGGCTTGCGTCTATGGTCCCAGCTACTCAGGTGGCAGAGGTAAGAGGATGGCTTGAGCCCAGGAGGTTGAGGATGTCATGAGCCATGACTGCACCATTGCACTCAAGCCTAGGCGTCACAGTGAGACCCTGTCTCATTTAAAAAAAAAAAAAAAGTATTGATATCTTTTGTCTTCGAACTTTACTTTTTAAGAGTATTTACATAAGTGCCCAAATGAACAAAGATGTTCATTTCAGCAGCATAATTAGGAATTTTCCACATCAGGGAATATTGCAACTCATCCATCAGTGAAGGACTGCATAGGTAAATAACAACATACTGATAAAAGAGACTATCAAACAGCTGACAAAAAGAATAAGGCAGAACAAAGATGCCAAAAACACACTGTTAATGAGAAATGGTAACTATAAAACATAATGTATCTTCCTACAAACTCACTTTAGTATACTCATAGAAAAAATGTGGGAGCAACACCACCTAATTATTAACAGTAGTTATTTCTGAGAGATGGAATTCCCGAGGGCTGTTACTTTTCACATTAATTTTTCTCTATTAAATTTTTATTTGAACTTTTAAACAATTTTTAAAATAACTATCATACGTATTACCCAAAAAGATTAAAATATCAGTAACAAATGTTCTAACTTAATTATTTTGAAATTGAATTAGTTTATTGATGATGCAAAAATATCCTACTCCATCGATGTAGCAAAAATCTGTAAAAATTTCCTAATATTTGGTTAATTCTGTTTTACAATTTGTTCTTTTGTTTTCAATATTTAGCTACTGTTACATAAAAAAGCAAATGTGTTTTTAAGAAATGAGTTAATTTTAGCTGAGATTAATACTGATTGATATGTGATAGAGAATATAAACATAAATTTAATCCAATCACTTTTTTTCTGATGGAGGATACTGTAACTCAGATATATTAAAAGATGATTAATAGTTAATTACATTTCAAAAATAAACTATTTTTTCATAGCCGAATGACAGTTAATCTAATTAATAATTTTCTTCCCAATAAATTACCTTAAAAACTGATAGCAGACCTTCATCAACAAATCTGAGTAACAATACAATAGAAAACGCAAGCAACTGATGAGTTGTTTCTTTTGAAAATTCGTGTAGGTTGATCTCCCCGTGGCTTAAATGATCTCTTAATCGGGGACCGTCCTGATGGTTCAGGAAGTCCCAGAGAAATTCCTTCCAGAAAATAAACAGAGAAAATGGTTTATTAGTGTCTGCAGCAGAGAGCTGTGCCTGGCGCGGCTGAACAGAAGGGAAGAGTACATCTATCAGGCCCTCTGACGCTCCGGGTGGGACCTTGCTGGGGAGAGCTGTTCTACACTCACAAGACAGACCAGGGAGCCGCAGAGGCTGCGGGGAAGGCAGAGCTGCCTGGGTGCTGCTGGAGTCTTATCAAACTCCAGCCTTGCCTGCTTTCACCCTCCTCCAAGGAAGGGAACTGAGTGTGAACATCTGCAGATGAGCTTTTCCAAGGCAATAAAAGAAATCATGGCTCTTGCTTGTGTGAGCACAGCCCCTGCACTTTCTTATCTGCTCTTTCACCTTCGAAGCCTGTCGCTTATGGCACAAGTCCAAGGCCTCTCCCACAGCTTATAGGGAAAAGAGGTCAGAACACTGCTGCCCTAGGCAAATTGCCAATGGTCAGAAGAGTCAGAGACTCAAGGTGGAAAGAACATTAAACTAGTTCAATCATCTTATTTTTTGATGGTAAAAATGGATGCCCACAGAGCACAGAGTCTAAAGTCACCGAACAGGAGCACGGTTCTAAGTCACCTGACTCTCAATCTGAAGGAATAAATGTCAAATACCTATTGTAGTTCAAATTAGTCACTGAAATATCCTCATAAAACATAAAAAAGTTGATAGATGGCTTAAACAATTAGTGATTCTCTTTTCATCCAATACTCAATCTTATTACTCCCTATTGGTTGTTTTTTTTTTGAGATGGAGTCTTGTTCTATTACCCAGGCTGGAGTGCAGTGGTGCGATCTAGGCTCACTGCAACTTCCACCTCCTGGGTTCAAGCAATTCTCCTGCCTCAGCCTCCTATGTAGCTGGTACTACAGGCACACGCCAGTATGCCCAGCTAATTTTTTTGTATTTTTAGTAGAGATGTGGTTTCACTATATTGGCCAGGCTCTAGTCTCAAACTCCTGACCTCAGGTGATCTGCCCACCTTGGCCTCCCAAATTGCTGGGATTACAGGCCTGAGTCACTGTGCCCAGCCTGTTGCATTTAACAAGGCACAAATACATGTGCGTTCTACACCACAAACACATGTAAAAAACAAATTCAAATTTTGCTTAGGGAGAGGGCAGCTGAATCATCAGGCCTTTATAAAAGACATTTAAATCATGGCATAAAGCAGAGTACCCCAGCTGGAGGGACAGCCTGGGAAACATGAGCTGATTGGTGGTTGAACCTGAGACAGTACAGGAATGGGTCAGAAGTATTTTTCTTGAGCAAACCACAAGTCAAAATTAATTTCATTTTAGAGAAGTGCTGATGACATCCATAAATAATATTAGCCTGAAAAATACCTAATACTTACCATAGCAGGCTCTCCAAGGAAAAGAGGAAGCTGATTGATTTTACCATCATTCAAGTGTTTTGCCAATATCTAAAACATCAAAAATAAATACATTAATTAATTGGTCCCCATATATAAACAGAGAGCTTTCAGAGTTGATGGATATAGTACTTTTAGCTTAACTTGTTATCTAAGGTCCAAGCAAATTAAATGGCATGAGGATAATCTTTAAAATACAGCAAACAGATGTTCAGGAAATATTTTTTTAACCAATAGAATGACTGTAAGAATGTATTATTAATTGAATACACACATGTGTTTGTGTATGTGACTGTGTATGTGTGTGGTATGTGTATATATGCAAGTGCATAGGTGGAGTAGGGGTGTGTACATTTGTGTGTTTATATGCAACTGTGCCTGTGTGTGTGTATGTGTGTAGTATGTGTGTCTGCATATGTGCTGTGGGGGTGTGTATGCCTGTTTATATATGTGGCATGGAGGTATGTGTTCGTGTGTATGTGTGGCATACATATGTGTTGTTTTTATATACATCAGTCACTTCCTAAGTCACTTCTTAACTCACCATGGACTTTGCCCAACCACCCCAACCAATCCCACAGACCTGACTCTCTACAGACTGGACTGCACTATCCAGTTAAATCCTCATGTTACCAAAGGTCTTATACATTAAAATGCCAGCAGATTATTCACCTAATGGAAGAAGCTCTGTAAGTAAGCAGGCACATTTTTAAGTTACCCACCACACACTCACTTAGGAATCTAATAGTCGTAAAAACTGAGTATCCAGACCTCTACAGGTGGGGGTCCTACCGTGGGATTCCTACAGGCTGTCACTTTAGTTGCACATGAATGCTACCTAGGATTACACACACAAAAGCCTCCACGCTTTATGGGTGATAAAGGCATTTTCAACTGTGATTTTTACTGTTCACACCCCCAATATGCAGATTAAATGAATCAGTATGTACTATACACTCATATCAGTAGTTAGGGAATATTTCTCATACAAAAAAGATGTTATCCCTAAATCTAAAATGCAAACCTCTAAATAATTATAGCTAATCATGTTAGATTCCTTAGTATTTTCTAGCTCTGAACTTTGTATAAATTTAGGAGCTAGATTAGTAATACGGGGCCTCAAAATTAACCTGAAATATCAATTATAAGCTTTTATTTGTTTTATATTACTATGGACACTTTTCTATAAGCATATGATTTATGGCTGATCTTTAATTTTGTGTTTTAATTTGTATTTTAAAAGAAGACAATGTGCTGCTTGTTTCAAGCTACCTTGAAACAAGTTTAATTACTTACTTCATCAAGTTTAATTACTTACTTCATCAAAGGTGGTATAAAGAGCTGTTGACTTAAGAAAAGGAAAGAAATGAAAATAAACAATTAAAGCAAAATACAAGTATGGTACCACTATTCAAAATAATAAAAAATTCCAGTACATGGCCAAATATCCCAAAGTTTCTTGTTAAACATTCATCTAGAAACACTATGAGAGGAATATCACTGACAAAATAAACACACTACAAAAGCTGTAAAAACACAGCACAGTGGGCCATGAAGCCACATTAGGATACTGCTCTCAATGGAGCTTTAGCCCAGTCCTTTCTAAAACGTTCAATCCCAGACCCTCACAAATCACTGCTCAAACAACACAATATTTCTCCTGACGACTGGTATTTGTGCACAAGTGAGCACAGCTTCCTATTTTTGCCAATGAATAACCTCGTCTGTTTTTATTTATTTGATTCATGCTGCTTCTCAGCATCATCAGCACGGCCTACAGACATGGGCTGCCCTGAGTTCTGATCCCAACTTCAACAATTTCTAGACAGGAAACCCTGGCAACTGATTTGACTCTGCAGACTCAAGTTTTCTCTGCAAAACAAGAAGTGAATAATGCCCATCTCCAATGATTTCTGGGGGACTTTAGTAAGACTTTACAGACAGCCTGATGAAATCAGGATTTCGTGTAAGCTAGCTCTCTAGAAATGTTTTTTGATTAATGTTTAATAACCTTTAAATTTTATATTGCCAATATTCTTCAGTATTTTTCACTAGACAGATGACTCTAAAATCTGTATCTTTAGCTCTCAAATCTATACTGCTAGCCGTAAAATTCCTGGCTTCTGTTCTAAACATCCAATTGTCTACCACATATTCCCACTTTCTCCAAAAAGCAGAATTTTTCATTTACCTCCATCAACTTATGCAGTAGCTTCTACTTTGTTTTATAAAACTAGTATTAATGCCTTCTCACTCTCCCATGATCAATAAGCTTCTGAAGTCAGAAAATCTCACTCATATTCATATCTTCCACTGGTCCTGAAGACATCTCATGCCACAAAAGTATTCAGTAAATAATAAAAGTCTCTGATAAGTTTTATGAAATATCTTCATATAGGTACTGCTATGGGAAGAGATGGTCAGGGGCAGACCTGTGTTACTTATAGTTAAATGATTACAAGCTTGCTTTGCTTTTCATACACTGAGATTTGTGCTATGGATCATATCCAAACTATGGTGTAGTAGAATAAAAGCAGAGATCAAGCAGTAACAGGAAGCCTATGGTAAAGCCCATTTGAGAGTGCCCTATAAGCGTGGAACACTGCTGTGTGGCTGTAGAGCAGAAAAGAAAAACTGCTTTGGTCCCACAACTCTTCCCAACATAGAGTTTGTGTGAGGATCTCGTAAAGGGAGCTTGTGCAAAAGACTCTGAGAAGGAAATGCAACCTCTGCTCATCAGACTTGGAAGTGTCTTCACAGATGGGAGCTGCGAAGGCTGGAGGGCCTTACAGGGCAGAGACACTGGAACGTCACAGGCTCTGCCTATGTTCTCAGAATATGGAGCAATTCCGATTGCTCTGTGTCCACAGTGCTAGGGAGATAAAAGCCCCTTGAGACACTGCGTGTGGTCAGACCTTACGGCACCTTATCCGCTGCACCTCTCTTGCCAAAACACCTGGATAGACAATGGGTGGTAAAATCTCAGTGTCCTTAGCATTTCTTAGGAGAACCATGTTTGCTATTGAATGTTGCAGACACATGCTCTTCCTCCAGCTATCTTCCTTCTCATCCTCCCTCCTCATAGCCTGCAATACACCTAATAAAAGTGCTTAGAGCCCAGAGCTCAATGCCAATGCAGATCACCCTGAGAGAGTGCATTGGAACCCTGGACCCATGCTGTACAATTCTATTCTTGTGTCTTTCTTTTCTCATTCCCTCATCACTGCCAGGACATGGGGCACCCACGTTGAGGGTTGGGCTAGTTCCCAACATACTGCCTTACAAACTGATCCTGTTTATTCTGGATAAAAGCCTGGGCTAAAACTTAACATATTCTTTGATAGATTATATCCTCTGTGGAAACAGTCATTTTATTTATTTATGAAGTCAAATGATAAGTAAATGTCCAAAAACACAAGTTTATTTGTACCACATGGCCCTACAGTGATGGAGGATGCCACCATGCAGCTGATCCCCATGCAGCCCTCATGAAGCAAGGACCCATTTCCTGAAGCTTCTCTCCACAACATGCAGCCTACATGGAAGGCACTAGGCATGGACACCAGGCGAGAGCAATGTGAAGGCCTGCCTTGGAGAACCTGCAGAGACCTATGCAGAAACGCACATGAGTAAGGCAAAGCAGAATGGTCTCCAAGATGAAATAAAAACACAGAGAAAAGCAGCCTCCACCTTTGAGTAGATAAGCCTCTGGGAGGTCACTCTTATGGCCATAGCCCCTGACCTGGACTGGTAAGTCTGGGGGTGAGGGACAAAGTAAGAGGAAAGACAGGCAAGTTCTGGAGTGGACAAGAAGCCTAAATTACATTGGAGAACACAAACAGGGCAGGGTTAGAACACAAAGACGAGGGCAGGGTTAGAACTCGAGGCCTTGCTGCCACGTGAAGACCGTGAACTCCATCTGACAGGTAGCAGGACATCATAAAAGGTTTGACAAAGGAAAAACCATAAACAACATTAGAATATCAGTTTAGAAAATAATCAGTGGAGCCAGACATGGTGGCTCACACCTGTAATCCCAAAACTTTGGAAGGCCAAGGCAGGAGGATGGCTTATGCCCAGGAGTTCAATACCAGCCTGGTC
This sequence comes from Plecturocebus donacophilus, assembly GCA_004027715.1. Classification (NCBI taxonomy): domain Eukaryota; kingdom Metazoa; phylum Chordata; class Mammalia; order Primates; family Pitheciidae; genus Plecturocebus; species Plecturocebus donacophilus. Next base: position 36,990 of record PVKP010004509.1, read on the forward strand.
AACTTGGCAAGACTCCAACTCTCCAAAAAAAAAAAAAAAAAAAAACTTAAAAATTATCTGGGTGTAGTAGCGCATACCTGTGGTCCTGCTACTTGGGGGGCTGAGGTGGGAGGATCGCTTGAGCCCAGAGGTTGAGACTGCATTAAGCTATGATCACACCACTGCATTCTAGCCTGGGCAACAGAGCGAGACCCTGTCTCAAAAAGAAACCTAAAAAAAAAAATAATAAGAATCAGCAGGACTGTAAGAATGAAATTGAGAAGGAAGAAGAATCATGAGATGAGCTCGGGTGGGCCAAGGAGCCAGGCGGGGGCTTCTCAGCTTGGACGGGAAGAGACAAGGTCGGCTGGGTGGAACCCACCAGCCGTGCTGGCCGCTGAGTGGACGTGGGAAGCGTGGGGAAACATGAGGTGCTGCTGGAGTCTGCAGCTGGTGAGGCTGAGATGACGGAGCAAGGGTCAGAGGCCACATCTGTGGGAAACAATGCCTTTCTGAAATAACACAACTGTGAGGTGCTGGGGAAAACGCACATGAAGATACTCAGCGAACGTGAGCAGACCTCACTGCACAGACGAGATGAAGCTCGCTGAGAAGCAGCACTGGGGAGCCTGGCTCCTGGGCCATCAGCTGCCCTCACAGCACTGCTTTCATTGGGTCCAAGACTTCTCATGTGTTGGGTTTCATTTTCACTGGGTTCAAAGTATTTTCCAATTGTTGGTCCCCCAGAGATGAAAATATAAGCAAGAATTGTATGAAATCTCCCAAGGAGAGAAAACAAGAGGATGGGGTTGAGAGCCGAGCATTGAGAAATGCTTACAAAGAGGGGCAAAAAGCAAAAGCCAACCTAGAGGAGACGAGAATCCGAGTTGTGGAGAGGCTGCACCTCCCCGCCCTTCATAACAGTGTCCAGTGGGGAGCTGGGCACTCACCCTCACAGGAACACTTCCATGCCTCCCTGGCAGCATGTGCGCCTAAGCTCTGGCCAAGAGGGTGGCCTGTGCTACCTCTAGGAAGTGTCCTTAGAGAGGGGCATGCTCCAATCTTGGCTTTTCCTGCTAGCTGGAAAGCAGATGTGATGGCTGACACAGCCAGCTGGAGCCATGAGGAAGAAGTCTCCATGAGAAAGGCCTGGCCCTCATCAGTGGAAGATGACACAGAGGGGTCTGAGTGCTGATGACAGGGGTCCTGCTATCTCAGCAGGGGCTACTCACACTTAGGAAAAGCAGAAATGCACTTCTATCCTATTTCAGTCACTGCAGCCATACTATTTCCAGATCTCTGTCAGGAGCAGCCATATCTGACCATAACTACCAAAAAGCAGCAGAAACGAGAAATTCTAGGAGTCAAAGGAGGTAGGCTGGAAACTCAGAGACGCTTGCCTCAGACAGGGCAACCAGAGCTGATGTGGGAACTCTGAGACAACTGCGTGCACATGCATGTGTGCACGCATGGAGGGGCTCAAAAAACGTAGACAAAGGCTTCCATGATCTGCTGCAGGGTTAGCACTAAACCAAATCATCTCTAAATCCCACACCTCCCATTTCTAAGATGGAGAAACTCATGCTCAGAAGGTTCTGATTACTTTCCCAAGGTCAGAATCAACCACTGGTCGGCCTTGGCCTCTTGGCTGGACGCAACCATCTCATGTGGTTACAGTGACACACTATCAACACAGACAGAGAGGGAGTCAGCACTCACTATTTTCATGACATCATTAAGTTTAAAAGACTGTTTCGAAATATTACAGAAATATAAAAAAAAAAAAAACCTAAATAACATAAATATAAATCCTACAAAAATGATAGTAAAGCCTTCCCCAGTTCTTAGCTTAAAAATTCATTTTAATGTTAAATAGAATAAAAATTTAAAAAGCTTTTAATTGGTCACAGAAAACTGTTAATCCAGCAATAACAATCACAACCAATAATAAAAACAAGTTTACCTCAGCAGTCAGGAGTCTTTTTGGACATCTGTTAAGTGTGGCAAAAACATTCCTAAGTCCAGTCTCTAGCTGTGCCAGCAACAATATGGCACAGTCAGCAAACCTATGAAATTGAAGGGAAAATAAGTAAAACTCCATGTTTCAAAAATAAATATTAGGCCAGGTACAGTGGCTCATGCCTGTAATCTCAGCATTTTAGGGAATTCAAGGCAGGAGGATTGCTTGAGGCCAGAAGTTCAAGACCAGCCAGGGACACCGCATTTCTACAAAAAATTTAGAAATTAGTAAGGTGTGATGGCACATGCTGGTAGTCCTAGCTACCTAGGAGGCTGAGGCAGCAGGAATGCTTAAACTCAGGAATTAAAGGCTGGAGTGAGCTATGACTGTGCTACTACACTCCAGCTTGAGTGACAGAGTAAAACTGCCTCTAAGTAAAAAAGCAAAAAACAAAAATAATATTGACACCAACATCACAGTAACTCTGCGGTCTAGATATCAAAGGCAAAGAGAAGTGATAAGACTTGCTAATACAAGAAACAAAAAGCAGCAGCTGGGCACAGTGGCTCATGCCTGCAGTCCTAGCACTTGGGGAGGCTGAGGCAGGTAGATCACATGAGGCTAAGAGTTTGAGACCAGCCTGGCCAATATGATGAAACCCCGTCTCTACTAAAAATACAAAAATCAGCCGGACGTGGTGGTGCATGCCTGTAGTTCCAGCTACCTGGGAAGCTGAGACATGAGAATCACTTGAACCTAGGAGGCGGAGGATGCAATGAACTGAGATCACACCATTGCACTCCAGCTTGGGTCACACAGTGAGACTTTGTGTCAAAAAAAAAAAAAAAAAAACCACTCACACACAGAAAACCAGTTTCATCTACTAGTGATTTTAAAAACATTTTCCATTGTTTTCATGTTTGATGAATCATTTTTAGTAGCTTCTACAGAATAAAACGCATCAAAGAACTTTCTAACTCATTTCATTGCTTCTAAAAAATACTGAGGCTGGGTGCAGTGGCTCTCTCCTGTAATCCCAGCACTTTGGGAGGCTGAGTCAGGAGGATCACTTGAGCCCAGGAGTTCAAGATCAGCCTGGGCAATGGAATAAGACCTCATCTCTAGAAAAAGCACAAAATTAGCCAGGCATGGTAATACACACTTACAGTCCTGGGTACTCAGGAAGCTGCGGTGGGAGGACCACATGAGCCCAGGAGCTCAAGCCCACAGTGAGCCGAGATGGTTCCACTGCACTTCAGCCTGGGGGACAAAGTGAGACCTAGTCTCAAAAAGAAAAAACAAAAATGCAAATGCCAGGATTTCAGTGGATTCTCAAAGCATAAAAATGAATGAATAGGGTACTATCCTTTAAAGAACTAAAGACCAGCTCATCAGACTTTCTGGTGGCTACCATACATGTGTTTGCTCCTGAGGAAACAGAAATAAAATGTAAGGAAAAAGCTGCCTTGTCTTTGTTTCGTGATTCTGGACATGCTTCACTCATTCTAAGAATTCAGGAAAATATTAAAAAGTGGATCCCAAAAAATAATTATATCAACTGCCAAAAGGCTGACACACAATGTTTAAGATATAATCACAGGCTGTCCTTTAAGTGACTCTATGAAGGTGTTTTATTTTCAGGTCTGCTCAAGTCAGTCCAGCTTCTCTTCACTTCTACTCCAATAGCAAAAAGCATCCAAAGTGAAGGGCATCAAGACAGACTGACCTCCAACCACTGAAAACCACCGCGCCACACACCCTTCAGTTACCTTTGTGACCTGAACTTGATCAATGCAACTTCCCAATATGGTAACATGATTTTTAATATAAAAGCAGATTTTGTCATCACTTCTTCTAATACTGAAAGCACCTCATAAGTAACATCTGCAAAATAACAAACAGTTTTAAACACAATCATACTAATCAAATGAAAAACAATGGGAACACACTGGGGGAGTGATGCCAATGAGTCAATCCCTTTAGGTGGTTGAACTGTGGCCACTGCTGCAGGGGACTCATCAAAGAGTAGGGTCGCCCTGACCAAGAGCCCAAGGTGCAGATGACCCTCGGAAAGGAGGGTATGGACGTCTCTTCAGTGATTCAGACAACAGCTCAGGGTGGACCAACTGAGCACAATGACCAAGAGAAGTAAAATATATTTTCAGAAGGTATAAAAGACCCTTGATACTACAAGCACTTCTGGCACAACGATCATGAGTACAAAGATACCAGAGGTGAAGGAGAAAACATACATCCTACCACAGGCTGAGGCCACTATTGTGCCTAGTGCATCTGAAGAAGAAAGAGCTGGACTCACACAGCCGCAACTCCATGGCCCCCACAGCAGCCCCGGGGCATGGCGGGAGGAGACAGGGCTTTGGGTAGCAAAATGTAGGAGGTTCTTCCAGCAACTCTGAAAGTCATCTGACCACTGAAGAATACTTCACCCCACTTCAAGGGTACACACCTCAATGCTGTTTACTGACTTTGCAAATATCTATGCAAAACTACATTAAGGAAAAAATGTGAAATATAGTACTAACCAGGAAAAATAACCAAATCCTCTAGGTTTTTAAGAGTTATGAAAGAGCGATGTGTCAATGTAAGTTTAGTGTCTTGAAGGTAACTCTTCAGTAACTGACCCAATCCTACTGTCAACAGTATCATCATTGAACAGTACCTAGGGGAAATATCATAGATCTGTTACAAAAACGTACTCGATCATACCTATAGAAAGCTTCACCGTGAAAAATACAAATTTAAAATTAAGAAAGCAAAGCACCATTAAATTTCACAGAACTGGCCGATCATGTGGCTCATGCCTGTAATCCCAGGACTTTGGGAAGCTGAGGTGGGCAGATCACTTGAGCTCAGGAGTCTGAGACCAGTCTGGGCAATAAGGTGAAACCCTATCTCCACAAAAAATACAAAAAAGTTAGGTGAGAATAGTGGCACATGCCTGTACTTCCAGCTACTCAGGGGGCTGAGGTGGGTGGATTGCTTAAGCCCGGGAGGAAGAGGTTGCAGTGGGCTGAGAACACAGCACCACACTCCAGCCTCGGTGACAGCAAAATTCTATCTCAAAAAAAAAAAACAAAACAAAAAAAAAACACACAATTCTATAGATGTAGGAATTAAGTTGTGCAATGGTTGTGAGGCACAGTAACACCAGAGAAACTCTGATGAAGACCCTGATGAAACCTCAGGGTCTTCTACTCACCTGAGACGTGAATGGCATAACATCCTTCTGGTGCCACCTCTGAATTGCCTTTAGGGTGTAAGTCACTGAAATCATAACCTGTCATCACTCTAGTGACTATATCAGTAATATTCAATTTTATCTTCAAAATCCTATCTCAAAACTCACTCATCTTTCACAAAATACATATTTCCTTTCTGTGAAATTCAAAACTTAAAAGACTCTTTGGTAGATCCAAAAAAGGAAGAAACTTTCTTCACTTGCAACTTACTTTGGAGGAATTTCTTCAGGTGATGCAAACCCATGCCATAAGATGTTACGCAGGTTGAGACCACAGGGAGAGCCAACGAAGACTTTTAGCACATTCATCTAATCCAGTTAAGGACAATAAATCATTACATAGTTAATTATTATTGAATAACTGAATAAACCAATATAATGTGAAGATAATGTTTGTGTTCTTTTTAACTGACAGAGCCAACAGTTTTGGCTAGTATGTAGCAGTAATAATAATAAAACCAACATTTATTGACTGCTTAATATGTGCCAGACACATTTTATATGCGTTCATCAACTCATCCTAAGAACAACCTATGAAGAAGGTACGGCCATTATCCCCAGCATACAGGTGAAAAAAATAAAAGCATGAAAGGTGAAATCAAAGTCTCAAAGCTGACAAAATCAATATGGGGGATAAGATCTGACCCAGGCTATCCTGCGTTAATAAAGTGCTTCAAATGTGCCTAATATCTAAATAAAATGCAAGATAATGATATAAGCAGAAACTTATCGTTGTATTAAGCAGCATGTAGTTGTGTGGCTCAACAGGACAGTAGGGCAAATGATAGAGCAGATGGCTCCAGGCTTGAGCCTCCGCTTCCCAGCTGTCTGACTTGAAGCCCACCACTGATCCACTCCACCATCTATCTACAGAGTGAGGAAAACACGAAACCTGGGGTCCTACTTAATGAACTGCAATCATACCATTCCCAGAGAACTGCTTTGGGTTTGAGGCACCATACTTAGAAGAAACTCAGAAAAAAATGGAAGATGTTCAAAGACTAAAAGAACTTAAAGCCATGTCATAGGAGAAAGAATGGTTGAGCCTCCAGAAGACTCGAGAAAGAAGTGAGGGCTCCGTGCAGGTGAAGATCCTGCCGAGAAGGGAATATGGGTGCATTCTGAACTTCCCTCAGTGGAGAGACCCAAAACCGGCAGGTGTGAATGACCAAGAGCAGGTTCTACTCAAAGTAGAAGCGTTTGACAAGCAGTTCTTCCATGCAGCTTCAGATCTTTTTGCTCTACCATTAATTTGTGAAATACTCATGGTTCACACCATCTGGTCAATCAGATGTATAAATGCCAGTGACCGAGTAAAAGTATCTGGTGGTTGAAGTGGTCACAAGTGGGCAGAAGGCCAATCACACATAGCCAGGTACCAAAGAACAAATCAAAGAAACAAAATGTGTTTAAGAATTCAGTGTAACAAGAGGTTTGTACTTTTTATATTCACTCCATGCTTTCTACAAAAGAAAATGATCTTTAAGCTGACAAGAAGTAAAGATCCACAGTAAAGCATGCAAAAGCTCCACTGAAGACAGATTTCTTTACTCCAAAAATCATCTAGTGGCTCCCTGACTTGGCAAGTACAGCTTCCACACAAGGCTTTCCTGGGTTCCTTCATCCTGACCGTGCCTCACTGTTGCCTAAAGGTTATTCATTAGTCTTAAGTCTCTTGCTCATGTGCCCTTTAGGAGATTTTAATATAGTATGTAACTGTATTATTTTTTAATATCTGATTTTTTTTCCACTCTAAGTTTAAATAGTTGCAAAAAGCATAATTTCACGTTAAAAATCTCAAATAAAACTGTATTATCACTCATTTAAAGAGTTAAAGTTGTATTCTGGATTTGGTATTATAGTCATTAATATGTGATTGAGGCAGCATGCTTCACATTGGCGCTGTGGCGCCCCAGAGTTATTCACACTCAGGCTAGGAAAGCTTTCTACGTGCTGGAGGAGGGTGATTTTGAAAGGGAAGGTGGGAAGGGAGAATATGCTTGAATCACTGATACACTTTTTTCCTAAAGCATCATCAGTTTGGGAAGAAAAAAAGCACAGCATATGTGAATTGTTGTTTTTCACTTACTTCATTATATGGTTTGGCTGTATCCCCACCCAAGTCTCAACTTGAATTCTATCTTCCAAAATCCTCCCATGTGGTGGGAGGGACCCGGGGGAAGTAGTTGAGTCATGAGGACTGGTCTTTCCTGTGCTATTCTCAGAATAGTGAATAAGTCTCATGAGATCTGATGGGTTTATCAGGGGTTTCCACTTTTGCTTCTTCCTTTATTGCTTCTTGCTGCCACCATGTAAGAAGTGCCTTTCTCCTTCTGCCATAATTCTGAGGCCTCCCAGGTCATGAGGAACTGCAAGGCCAATTAAACCTCTTTTTCTTCCCAGACTCAGGTCTACGTCTTTATCAACAGCATGAAAACAGACTAATATATGCCATGAGTTCAGATGAACAAGCTTACCACAGACTGCCCAAAGATTTGAGCAAGCTCTTCAGATGCAAGTAGATCTCTTAAAAGAAAGGGGCATTCCTTCCCAATCAGTAAAAACACCTAAAATTCAAATAAAAATTATGTAACAATTGCATTATGAGCCAATAAACATTAAAAACAGTATCCATGAAGCAACTGTTTGTACAAATGAGGGGAGAAAAATACCTAGACATCAATCCTTTGATTTCAATATCATTCAAAAAGCAAATATTAAAAATTTGTGCCAAATGATTTTATATTAGAGGAAAATAATCAAGAAATCTGAGGGGAACCGTAAAATAGTTTAATGTTCATTCAGACAATTTAATGGGCCAATAATGAAAGAGACCTCACACTTACATCACCCAAGGCTCGTTCTAGACATGATGTCAGTTTCATTAAGCTAAGAGAAATAGCAGGAGATTGTAGACTTTTCAAGGCATCAAATATTTCAGGAAATAACTGTTTAGAATAAAACACATATTAGGATGTGCACTCTAAAACTATTTCTCAAAGTAACAATATTATTTATTGAAATTCAAACCTCTAAAGATTTCAACTGTCATATTTTAGTTATTTTCAGGGGTAAGTAAGCATTTTCTGTATAATTATATTGCCTAAATAATCCATAAAACTATTTTAATAGCTAAATAATTCCTTGAAAGTTATTTAAATGTTTATTGAAAGCAACAAATCTGGTATAATTTAAGTGGAAAACTCAAGCATTTCGACCTCATCTTTTTCTCCTTTTGATTTGGCTGAGTCCCCGAACAGATACACACAAAGCTGCCCATCTTGTCACTTAAAAATGCTAGTACAAGGGGGATGCAATGATTTCTTTACTCCAAATTCAAAGCAGAATTAGACTTGTTATAGTTACTGCTTTACTGTGGTCATTTAGTGTGCCAAAAACTGACCACAAAAACATACCAAAACAAAATTTTGGGTTGGGCCCCAAATTACCCATACTCCCTTCAATTCCTCATAACAAACCAAGTATCCCAGCTCTGGTCTCCAGGCCCCACTGTCTTAGATGTCTTAGAACACCTCAATACCTCTCCACAGGGCCTCTTATTCTGGAGTGGTCAATTTTTCTTCTGTCCCTGGATGAGCACCAAGTGCCAAGTGTTAGCTCTCCAACCCCTAATCCTGTGATAATGAATTCCTGTGTTCCAAGGGATGTTTTTCAGCTCAGGCTTTGGAGACCCTGCATAACATCCCAGGGTTCTCTTGCAACCCTCAATAGTTCTTCACAGTTGGAGGGCCTGGGGATGAAGGAGGCCCCTTTAAAACTGGCAAATAATGAGTCCTCTAAGTAGTATTTGCACAGTTTTTTATTTCTAAAGATTGTTCAAAAGCCAAACCTGTGGAAAACTTGTCCACTGGAACCACGGTGCATACTGAATTTCAAACTGCCCCTTGGTCAGAGATAAGAAATGTGAATGGACAGCCTCACACACAGGGCCCAGCAGCCTCACACTTCCCCAGTAATCCAGACCCTGGTCTTAAAGGATAAGAAAACAAATTTTAGCAATATAGCTTTGTATCATGTGATATAAAACATCTACATCATCAAAGAAGAAAATGCTTTAATTGTAAAACTTCCACAAAATCAACAATCAGCTTACCATTGAACATATGATAAACTTTTATGTTGTTGGAAATAAATCATATAATGCTTATCAGATTATAAAAGAAAAATATACTATCAGTAGAGAATTTGGAAAATACAAAAAGTTTCAAACAAGAAAAAACTATTTTTGTCAATGTCTTTACCTGTACATAAATATATCAGGAAACCAGGCTTACGTTGTATATACAATTTTGTAACCTGATTTTTTTAAAGTTAAACCAGGCTCACTCTGTATATACAATTTTGTAACCTGTTTTTAAGTTAACTTTATTAGACTGAGATTTCTTATGACAATGAATTATTTTAAAACATATTTATAATACAAAGTTTTTGTTGCTAATTTTTTTATATGAAGCTTCTGTTGTTTCAGTTTTTTTTTTTAATAAGTTAGGGATTAACCATCCACTTGGTTAATGATCAATAAATAGCAAAGTGTGGCCGAGCACAGTGACTCACGCCTGTAATCCCAGCACTTCGGGAAGCCGAGGCAGGCAGATCACCTGAGGTCAGGAGTTCGAGACCAGCCTGGCCAACAGAGTGAAACTCCATCTGTACTAAAAATGCTGGGCGTGGTGGCAGGCACCTGTAATCCCAATTCCTTGGGCGGCTGAGACAGGAAAATGGCTTAACCTGGGATGCAGAGGTTGCAGTGAGCCAGGATCACACCATTACACTCCAGCCTGGGGGATAAGAGCAAGACTTCATATCAAACGAATGAATGAATGAATGAATGAATGAATGAATGAATGAAATAGCAAAGGGTAAATACAAATACACGACCTTCCTGTTTTTTTTTCCCACTTAGCTCAGAGATTTCTGAATCAGACCAGCCTCCTCATTCTTTTCTACCACTGCATAACATTCCATTATATGCATTTATCTTAATTTACTGAACCAAACCCCTACTGCTTGATGTTTGGCTATTTATTAAAGGATAACCTTGCACAAACACACTTTCATATCTGTATCTGTCTTAAAGACTCCTGAAAATGGACTGCTAGGCCAGAGTATGTTCATTTGTAATTTTTATAACTATTATTAAATTTCCCCACCCATATTTCTAAAGTGTGCAAGAATGCCTAGAAGACATTTAAAATAACTGTATAATCTATTACTGGTCATTTTATACCCTTAAATCATATGACTCCTACGGAAAATCATCTCAAGGCCCTGAGATCTATATCATCAACAGCCTACCAGCCCCTGTCTGCCTCCTGACACCTCTTCTGTAGAGGTGGTTTTCTTAGCCTAGCTTTCCATGAATTTTTCCAGCTTCTCTGGCCTCGTCTCCTCTCTTCTCACATTAATTCCTTTTCTCCTTGGAGTCAGGCCTATATTATAACATTCTCTAATAAAAGGAAGCAATGGTCAGAAAGGGGAATTTTACAGGTTAAGACATTTTCAATAGAACAGTTACAAAACTTTGAAGTACAAAGACAGTACAGACCTGACTCTTTGTAGCTCACACAGTCTGTGATTGTTTTCCAGCATACTTCACCATTCTGAGTTACAATGCTATTGATGTTGCAATTTTCTCTGAGTTCAAACCCAAGATTACAAATTATATCATATACTGAGGGAGAAAGACATGTGGTAATAGGAGCCCCTATTAAAACCTAAAAAAAAAAAAAAAAAAAAAAAAAAAAAAAAAAAAAAAAAAAAAAAAAAAAAAAAAAAAAAAAAAAAAAAAAAAAAAAAAAAAAAAAAAAAAAAAAAAAAAAAAAAAAAAAAGGCACTGATTAACAGAAAGAAAAATAGAGTATTATATATTTAAGTCACAAGAAAACTCTCTTAAGAACTGAATGAACTCAGGTGTAGTTGCTATTAACATGCTTTCTGGGTATCATGAGAGCTATATGATTACAATATTGTGATTAAATATTAAAGATATGTACATAAATGCTTTCAAATATGAGAAAGGTTTAAGGAGTCAAAATTATCAATCATAATATTTGCAGACTGCTCTGCCTATGTGGTAGCCATTCTTTATTCTTTTACTTTCTTAATTAAACTTGCTTTCACTTTATCTTAATTAAACTTGCTTTCACTTTACTATTAAAAAAAAGCAAAACAAAAAAAGACATGAGTTCATGGAAGCTCAGTGTGCTTTACAAACAGGGCATTATTCCTCTCAGCATTCCTTCACTATCTCAGAGTTATCAAAATAAGCAATTTTTAAAAGATGGGGAATGGAAGAGCAGAAATCAAGCATAATGAAAAAGAAGAAGAAAAAAAAAATCCGAATCCCTCTGACTCCCTAAATGGTGTTGAAGAAAACCACAGTGTCATCACAAAACACGCCTCTTTGATATAAAAACAAAAAAAAATCTGAGCTGAAGACAAGAGGCAGCAAATGAAGGAAAAGCTCTCTCTATCCTCCCCCTCTTCCGCCCAAAGATAGGATATAAATTCTTTAGTGGAGGTAACTTTAGACTCTTAACAGACCAGAGAAGTCACCAGAGGAATCTACGGACAATTCTACTCCATTAGTTTCCAAACATGCATCTACCTTCCCAGTTTCCAGCCTTTTGAAGCCTAAAACTGTTTTCCTGTGTCATTTCTCTGCAAATATATAATTCTTTGTTGAAGATGGTATACAAATGTAGGTCTAAGCCACCATTTCAAGTTACCTTTCATTGAGGTTTATCCCTTGTGATGTGCAGTCTGTGCATCAATAAACTTTTTTCTTGTTAACCTTTCTTTTGTTAAAGGGGTCACTCTGAACTAAGATGGGCTGAGGTAAAGTTTAGCCTCCTCTGCCACATAAAAATTAGCAAGCCGTACTGGTTTTCCACTAATTTTGGAGAATTAAATAAAATCAAAATCCTCACAATTATCCCACATGACACTAAGACCATCGTATAAACCTGCAAAGAAGTCAAATTCAGGATCTAAAGCTGAACCGAGGCTCTTTTATCTTGGGGTTTCGAGTTAAGGGGTGACTGTTGGGTGACAGTCAGCATTAACTCTGCCGCAGCCTCCGAACCTGGAAACTCATCAGTTTCGGTTCCCTTGTCCTGCTCAACATCAGTTACCCCGTTTGCTCTTCCCATTCCCCAGATGTTGCACTTTCCACTCTCAGCCCTGGTTTTCTAACAATCCCATCTGGCCCTAACAGTTAAGGCATTACTAAAGAAATGTGCATTAACCATTTGTTGATTGTCTCTGGTGTTTGCTCCCCGCAATTAGGCCCTATGGGGCTAGAACTGTGAAGACCACACTGGGCTGGTGCTTTGGAGCTAGACTTAAATTTGAACCATTCCTCACCCTCTGACTACCTCTTGCCTTGCAAAAGTTACTTCCCATATCCGAGTCTCAGTTCTACTGAAATAAAACAGTGCCAGAATGCGTCTTATAGGGCTGCAGTAATGAGATAATACATGAAAAGCGTCTGGCACATGGTACTCAAAAATCGGAGTTATCGTTATCATTATTTTGGAGACCGGGTCTCGCTGTCGCCCAGACGGGTGCAGTGGCGCGATCTCAGCTCATTGCAGCCTCCACCTCCCCGGCTCAAGCGATCCTTCTGCCTCGGCCTCCCGAGACCACAGACGCCACCACGCCCGACTCTGCTGTCGTTACTGCTACGACAGATGTTTGATATTTAATTGCCTCAGGGAGGAAAAAAATTAAATATTATGAGGCAACCACAGACAACCAGATCGCCCGACATGAGGTCGGTGAGGCAGTCGCGATGAGTTTTATACTGTTACTCAAACGGTGTAAAAGCGATGAACACAAATTTACTGTCCGGCAGCGGCTAGAAAACTGCGCTTCTAGGAACGAGGCCACGGTCAGGTGAGAGCCCGGCCTGCGGCCTTCGGCCCCCGCGCCACAGCGCACAGCCCTCCCAGACAGCCCGCCGCGTTTCAGCTCAGGGCCAGGGGGCGACAGACACACCGCGCCTGGCACAGGGAGGCCGGTAGGGCCCGCCCGGCGTCTAGCAAGGCTGAGAGCCCGATACAGTCGCACAGGCCGAGGCCGCGACGTCGCTGGCGCCCTCCAGCGCGGGACCGCCAGCCACCGCAGGCGCGCGCTCGCCCACCCACTCCACGTCACCAAACACCACGCAGCCTGCCGTTGACTCCCAGCCCAGACCCGGGGCTACCGAGCCCGGCACCCGCCCTACCTCCATAACTTCCGGCGCCGCGCTGAGGCGCGCATGAATGACGCAGGCGCCTGCTCGCCGCGTCTCCAGGCGTCTGGGCTTCCGGGCGGGCACTTCCGGCCGCAAGAGGTGTAGTGCGACACTCCCGGTCTCGCGGGGGCGGCTGGAGCGTTTGACCGTCTGCGGAGAAGGGGAGGCGGTGGGCGTCTGGGAGAACAGGGCAAGATGGAGAAGCGAGCCCGAGTTGTGAAGCCGAGCGTCAACCAGAACTCTCACCAAACCCCTCAGCAGGCGCCGCTGGCCCTTAAGAAAGAGAGGAGGCCTAGCATGTTCGAGAAAGAGACAGTGAGTGCGGACACAGCGAGGGGCCCGAGACGGCCTTGTCTGACCCTTTAATTGAAATCGCTCCTCAGTGGGCCCCGCTCGTGACACCACTCCCAGAGCCAAGGAGGCAGCATTTCCCTTTTCTGTTTCTTTTTTCCCCAGATGCAAAATTGAAGACCGAAACTGAGTTGGGCAGTCCCCTTTGGACTTCAGTGCTAAGATTTTCTTGTTTTTTTAATTAGGGCCATAGAACCCTACATAAATCGATTGGGAGGGTGGTTACAAGATCACCTGCAGTCCTTTTCAGATTTACTCAGCTTGCGGATTTCTTTAGACTACTCTGAGCATTATTGCTTTGTACTAAAACACATTATGTTAGTGTATCTAGTGCCATCATAATCAGTTTTGCTAGCGAAAAATGAGTGTATGCTGTATTAAAAAAAAATTGATAAACTAGGCAGAATAGTGCCATGTTTGGGGTCTTTAAAAACATAAGCAGTCTGGATATTTGAAGAATATACAGGAGAAAAAAACAAGTTGAAAGTATTCTGTTCAAAACTTATTGTCCGGTATTGATAGAAAGGGTTATTATTCAGTTTTATTGGTGGTATAACAGAGGTATTTCTATATGATAATGCTTTGAAAACCTTTAATGTATTCAAGACTCCATCTTTTGTTGATATTTGAACAGAAGACTAGTTTGCCCAGGAATACAAACCTGTAATGATAGAGCTGGGACCAGAACTTGTATCCTGGTGCTCAGTCCACTTGGCCTGTACTGATTTCTTTTCATACGTACTTCATGGACCTTTAATAGGATGAAAACAGAGATAACAAGCAAAACAATTTTTGAAGACCCTAAAACAGTTTAACAATACTCGCAAATAAAAAGAGAATTCTCAAAATAAGTAATGGCAAAATTTCAGGTTCTAATAATGTTTCCTTGGTGTCTAAATTTTAGAGAGGAATGAGCGAACTAAAGGACGAAAAGTAAACAAGCCAAGTTTACACAGCTAAGAAAAAGAGCAGGGCAGGGCTAGAAACCTAAATCAACTGGACTTAAAACTTTACACTCCCAAACACTGCGCTGTATCGCTTGGCAATAAGTCTGAGTAACAGGTCACCAACAGTAAAGAAATTTCTACATATTGAGGCAGACAAAGGTGACTTTTATAAACTGCCTATTTGAAGTCTGAAGTAGTCTTTAAAATTTAGTGAGCCTGAACTCAAAATGAGGAGACACGTAGCTGCACTTGGTATATAGGTTAAAATCTGGGAGTGAGGGGATATGGACCAAAGTACTTATTGCTTATTTGATATGGATGTGATCAATTATAGCTATCTTTAAAGCTGAGTCTTTTAGAGGTGAGAAATTTGAATAGAACAATAATTGGGAAGAAATTGAGAAAGGACTCTACGAAAACTCACTAAATGTACCTAAGGAAACTGCACTTAGTCATTTTTAATTTAAGGTAGCTTTTAATTTTCCTATTTCTGAGCATGGAAAAATTAAGACGTACCGTTTAACCAATGACTGTCTCTTGATTTTATCTGTTTTGCCTCCATTTCCTTTTTTCTAGTGGTAGCACATCAGTTAACTTTTAGGGAGTTAACTCATCTGCAATTGTAGACAGCTTTGATGAGATTGTCAGCTACTTTGCTTAACTTTGGAATGAGGATGCAACCCAAACTAAGCTAATTAGATAAATTCTTTGAAATAATGCAAAGAAAATGATTGAGGTTGAAGATGAGAAGCTAAAGTGCTCCATGTGTCTTTCTTAATCTGGTTCATAGACCTTCTCTGCTGTTATGTAAACTGTATCTTTCCAATAAATGACGCTTTTGCTTAACAAGAAAGAATGAGTTCCTGTTGTTGTGATCAAAGATCACAAAATGCGAGTAGATTACTAAAAATGGAAAACTTTGATTGTTCTCTCTTGTGCACATGCATTTGAAAATCTTAAACACAGCTGGGTGCAGTGGCTCACACCTGTAATCCCACCACTTTGGGAGGCCAGGGTGGGCAGATCACCTGAGGTCAGGAATTCAAAACTAGCCTGGCCAACATGACAAAATCTCGTCTCTACTAAAAATACAAAAATTAGCTGAGTGTGGTAGTGGGCACCTGTAATCCCAGCTACTCAGGGAGGCTGAGGTACGAGAATTGCTTGAACCCTGGAAGAGGAAGTTGCAGTGAGCTGAGATTGTGCCACTGCACTCCACCTGGGTGACAGAGTGAGACTCCATCTCAGTAAAGAAAAGAAAAAGGAAAAAAATCTTAAACACTAGCTTGTGGCATTTGGAAATAAAAGTAATATGCCCAAGCTCATTTTATTTTAGGACCATGTGTAGCTTAATATGAGGAAATGCTACATCAGTAGAAACTCAAGTATTATTAGATGTCAAAAAGTTGATCATATATAAAGCTTATTCCCAATTTTAAAAAAGATTATAAAGATTCTTAATAAAAAGAATAAAATAATCTTTATCTTAGACATGAATGCCCCATTTCCTTGAGAATCATTGCAGTTGAGAGTCACTGTTAATGATACTATGTAGTTGTATCCCTTGAGTATATTGTAAAGGAAAGGAAGGTCCCAATCACTGCCCTAGAGAAGCATTCTATTAATAAACAAGAACAAAACGATTTTGTTTTTAAGAGGTCTAGGGAGCTAATAATGCTGCTTCTGGAAATAAGAGGAACAGAAGCCTGACAGATGATCACAACAGATTTATTTCTGGTGAGTGACTTTTACTTGCAGCCAGTATGGAGTAATTTCTTACTAGAAACTATTTAACACACCAAAATATATGGAGCAATTGTTTCCATTGATTGGGTGTCAGGCAGGACAAGGGAGTGATTTCTGAGAGATGAGAAATAGGTAAGGTGAGCCCCAATATTGACCCCACTTTAATTGCCTGGTGAGAGTTTCCAGGCTACAACACAAGGAAAGGCCTCCTTTAGTTCAAAAGGAGTTGGGAGCCTGGAAGCCAAGAAGCATGAGACTGGAGAGCAGAGTATTAGGACAGGGCTGCACAAACCACCCCAAAGATCTACAGAGAGTTTCCCTGAGTATTCAGCTCAGTGCAGCAGTGCATCCGGTAAGGAAAGTTCTCACCAGAGGTGGAGAGTGGAAGTAGAGAAAAATCACCCAAAAGGAACAGCAAAAAAATCCTTGGACGTGTTCCCACCAGAAAAAGTGGAAAACCATGAAAAATATAGGGCTTTGGTTAGAGTGCTATGAAGTGTATTTTGCCTCATTAGTGGGGGGGGCGAGGGTGGGGGAGAACGGTATCTCTGATCTGGCCTATCAAGGCTGAGAAGCAAGACTCAAGAGGATTAAACTGTTTCCAAATGTCTTTGTTCTAGAAGAAAGCTCAAGAGTTTTAGGAATACAAAAACATCCAGCCTATAAGAAGGTAAAATTTCACACTGTCTGGTCTCTAAATACTAACAGACCTGCAGAGAAGCAGGAAAATAAAATTCAAAATAGAAGAAACAGTAAAAACAGCCCAGGAATTACAGAAAAAATAGAATTAGTATAAACAGACATTAAAGTAGTTATGAGAGTTATTAGTTTTCATCAAATTAAATCATACATTATGAAATTATTACATTATATTTAAGAGTGTAGAGAAAGATTGAACATGTTAAATGCAAATCAAACTTCTGTAGATGAAAAATCCTATGTCAGGGATGAAAATACACTAAATGGTATTAGCAGATTCAGCAGTACAGAAGAAAGGACAGTTAGAGACATAGAAATTGGGGGAGGGTGCTGAAAAAATACTACAAGGTGTCAACGAGCTTTGACAGAACTTAAAATAGCCTAATGATAATTTGAGTCCCCAAATGAGGTGAAAGAGGACAGACAAAAAGTATTCGAAGAAACATGGGATAAGAAATTTCCAAATTTGATGAAAACTACAAACCCACAAATCTAAGAACCTCTGTGAAATCCAAGCACAAGACACATGAAGAAAATTATGCCAGGACATACAATAATAAAATTGCTTGAAACCAGTGATTTAAAAATTTAAAGGCAACTAAAACAAAGCACTATTATGTACATAGAAACAGACAAAATGACAATGTATTTCTCAGAAACAATGCAAGACAGAAGACATTGAAGCATCATCTTTAAGGACTAAAAGAAAATAACTATCAATCTAGAATTCTATACTCAGCTAAAATATCATTGAAAAACGAATATAAGACTTCCAGCTTCTTGTTCTACATGTGAGGGGCTTAAAGTTTCTACTGTGTCCTAACAAGTAAAAAGCTGAACAAACTGAAAAAAATTAACTCTTCTTAGATCCATAAGAGAAGTGAAATCACAGGACAAACTGCTGCCCCCAAAAGTAGAGTGACAAGCAGCAGTTTGCTCTGTGACCTCATTCCAGCCCTCCTTAGCCATCCTGTATGACTTAAGCAAGTAGGGAAAAAAAAGCAGAAAACTCAGAAACATCAGTGAAGTTCACAGTCCAGAAGCACAGGTTCACTAAAAGACCTAGTCATACAATTATAGAATGCTTCCTCTCCGCTAATACCTTACCAGTGCATTACTAGAGGCCTTATTACAGCAGTTTCTTTACCCAGTGAAACATGTCTGGCTATCATGAAGAAAATTAGGCATACTAAAAAACAACAAAGACACAAAGAAAGCATCAGAACCAGACATAGCAGGGATGTTGGAATTATCAGACAGAATTTAAGATAACTATAATATGTTAAAAGGCTGTAGTTGATAAAATAGCATGCAAAAACAGATGAACAAAGTAAGCACAGAAACGGAAATCCTAAGAAAGAAACAGAAAGAAATGCTAGACACCAAAAACACTGTAACAAAAGAAGAAATCTCAAATTTAAAAATATTTTGAGCTAAGTAAAAATGAAAACATATCAAAATTTGTAGAATGCAGCAAAAACAGGGCTTGGAGGAAATGTATAGTATTAAACGTATGCACATATTAGAAAAGAAAGAGCTAAAATAAGCTGCTACTTTAAGAAACTAGAAAAAGAACAAATTCAAAGTATGCAGAAGGAAAGAAATAATAAAAATTATAGCCAAAATTGATGAAATTGAAATCAGGTACCAACAAAACCAAAACCTTTTCCTTTGAAAAGATCAATAAAATCTATAAGCCTCTAGCCAGGTTAAGAAAGAGAGGACACAAATTACTAATAGCAGAAATGTAAGTCAGGATGTTGCTGGAAATTTTATGAACACCAAAAATAATATTATGAACAATTCTGTACCCAGAAATTTGGTAACATAGATGAAATGGATCAATTCCTTGAAAGATGCAATCTCCTAAAACTTATACAAAAAGAAATAGATAATCTGAATAAGCCCATATCTGTTTTTAAAAATTGAATCAATAACAACCTTCCAAAGCAGAAATCACCAGGTTCAGGTGATTTCCTTGGTGAATTCTACGAAGCATTTAAGGAAAAATTTATATCAATTATCTACAGTCTCTTTCAGAAGATAAAAGCAGAGAGAATACAGTCTAACTCATTTTTTGAAGTCAGCATTACCCTAATAGCAAAGGCAAAGACACTACAAGAAAAGCAAACTATAGACCTGCGTCATGTATTAACACTGATGCAAAAATACTCAACAAAATACTAGCAAACTGAATTCAGCGTTTTATATAAAGGATTTGACACCAAGACCAAGTGAAATTTGTTCCTGGAATGCAAGGATGGTTCAACAGATGAAAACTGATCAAGGTAATACACCACCTTAACTAAATGAAGAAATAAACCACATGATCAATCTCAATTGATGAAGAAAAAGCATATGTCAAATTCAACACTTTTTTCTTATAAAAACATCCCACAAACTAGTAATAGGAGGAAACTTCAACATAGTAAAAGCTCTGTATGAAAACTGCACAGCAAACATCATCATACTCGATGGAGAAAGACTGAAAGCTTTTCCTGTAATACTAGTAACAAAGCAAGGATGTCCACTTTTGCCACTTCTTTTCAACATAGAACTGGAAATTCTAGCCAAGCAATTAGGTAAGAAAAGGAAATTCCTGGCTATTAACAAAATGAGGCTTACTGCTTTAAGAGGCTAGAGCATTTATCTGGGACATATTAGGCACTAAATAAATGTTTCATTAATGCATGTTGGATGTCACAGAATGGATGTTTCATGTCATAAGCATGAACTGAGTATATGTAGAATCAGTGCACTTTTGGTGTTTTTTCAGCTTAAGACTTATGAATGTGCTACCTAAATAATTTTATTATTTAAAGATAAGTAAATAAAGTAAAATAAAATTTTAAGACAATAAAGGATAATATTTTCATAATCTCTGGATAGGGAGGAAGAAAGGTTTTCCCTATATCTTCATCCCATAGCCACTCAGTTGCCCTCCCTGAAGGCCACTCTTGTTTCTAGTTCCTTTGAATCATCCATGGTCTTTTGCCAAATTGATAGCCAGGAGTGAATCTAGGATTTAGTAACCACATTATTGTAGAAATCTGTTTAACAGATATCCAATATTTCCAAGCTTTGTGTGAGCCCTGTCCCACTGTACAGTGTTCTTTAATCTAAAATCTCATTTTACAGTTTAAAAATTAATCTTTTCTCCCCTGCTCTCTTCCCCTCTTTCTCCTCCAGTATGCACAGATTTTAAGAGAAAGGCTGAGAGAGTCAATTCATGATGTTCAGTATGTGGAGCCTCCTTTTGATGACTCAATTGCTGATATAGGTAAAGAATGGAAGAGTGCCCTGGCAAAATTAAAGTTTGCTAATTCATACAGAATGGAGCCATTGAAGAAATTCCAAGCTCATTCAGTAGAAACTAAAGTCCAGCAGATACTAACAGTAGGTTGATAAATATATATGATAGCAGTATTATATGAGGTTTTTATATATATATAATCTCTTTCTCTGGAGATTTCTTCATATATATATATACATGTTCATATATGTATGTATGTGTATATATATATATGAATAAATGTATTCATATGTGTGTGTGTGTGTGTGTGTGTATATATGGATAAATGCCTCCATATATATGTATACATATGGAGACATTTATTCCAGGAATTGGCTCATGCAATTGTCATTAGAACCAGAAGCATTGTGTCATTGGTGCAGGCACAGCAAGTCAGTTAATCAAAGATGTGTAGTCTGCCTGCTAGGTGTCCAGTTCTGCTCCTGGTTTGTAAGAAAGTATAATGTTTTATAGCCCACTAGCCATGTCCATTTCCTTCAGGCAATACATTAATTTATTAATAAACATTGTTAGAAATCTTTGATTTCACTTTCCTGGAGGCCAAAGAGAAAAATCAGTGGAGCGAGAGGCTACAGGGGAGGGTTAGAAAGCAGTTTTAATGTGAGCCCAGTGAGCAGGACAGTGACTTGGTACAGGTTCCGAGTTCAAGTAATCTTCACTATAGGAAAACCAAAATGTGAATTTTAATAGATGTCTAAATTTTAAAAGGTTTCTTTCCTTTACCTAAGAATTTCTAGAAGTCTTCTTCAAAAAAAATATTTTTGTGTCTCTCTATTAATTGTTTGAGTAGTAAATTACAACTTACAGCTTATGTTGATAATGAAAAGTAATTGAACATAATTTGAAAACCAAAATAAATATTCCTCAAAATTGTTACTGAAATTGGTAAGCATATATATATATATATGTATTTTTTTTTTTTTTGAGACTGAGTCTTGCTGTTGTTGCCCAGGTTGGAGTGCAATGGTGGGATCTCAGCTCACCGAAAACTCCACCTCCCGGGTTCAAGTGATTCTCTCGCCTCAGCCTCCTGATTAGCTGGGATTACAGGTGCCTGCCACCATGCCCAGCTAATTTTTTGTATTTTTAGTAGAGATGAGGTTTCACTATGTTGGTCAGACTAGTTTCAAACTCCTCACCTCAGGCAATCCACCCACCTCAGCCTCCCAAAGTGCTGGGATTACAGGTGTGAGCCACTGTGCCCGGCCTAAAATTTATTTAATATTATTTAGTGAGGAATATATTTATTTTTAAAACAGTTTATATATTATTTAGATATGTTTTCTACTTGAATTTTTATGTATAGAGAATATTTGGTTTGAAAATAAAAGTATTTTTCTTAAATTTTCTTGAAGGAAAGTCTTAAAGATGTCAAATATGATGATAAAGTCTTCTCTCACTTGTCACTTGAATTGGCAGACCGCATACTGTTAGTGGTCAAAGAATTTGGGTACCACCGTTATAAGTTCATTATAAAAGTATTATTCATTCAAAAGACTGGCCAAGCAATAAATGTAAGTACCCCATTGATACAGGATCTAGCAATTAAGGCATCTCTCTCTAGTGATTTGATTTTCATTGTGATGACTCAAAGGTACTCCATTGATTCTGAGGTATCTTTTGAATGAAATTATCATTTTGGTAAATATATTTATTTCACTGTAAATTATTTCAAAAGTACAAACCAGCAGGGTGCATTGGCTCCTGCCTGTAATCTCAACACTTTGGGAGGCTGAAGCAGTTGGATCACCTAAGGCCAGGAGTTCGAGACCAGTCTGGCCAACATGGTGTAACCCCATCTCTAATAAATTCAAAAATTAGCCAAGCATGGTGGTAATCCCAGCTACTCAGGAGGCTGAGGCAGGAGAATCGCTTGAACCTGGGAGGCAGAGGTTGCAGTGGCCTGTGATCATGCCACTGCACTCCAGCCTGGGCAACAGAATGAGACTCCCATATCAAAAAAAAGGAAGAAAAAGAAGAAGAAAAAAAGAAAAGTACAAACCTGGAAGTGGCAATTTGGTACTAATAACTTATTAAATTGCATGGTTATTCTATTCCTTGATCATATCAGTTTTGACAGTGTAATGTCATTTAAGTTAATTAATCAGCACATTTATTTTGGGCACTAATTGGTGTTAGGTACTAAGGAAAATACAAGGAATGATAACGATAAAGGAAAATACAAGAATGATTCTCAAGGAGTTTTTATTCTAGTTAAGGAGATAAAGCAGCACAATTTAGAATTTAAGGAACTAAAATGATAGGGATAATGTAAACAGCCTGGGTTTTAGAGTCAGATTTCCTCTGCAACACTTGCTGGCTGTGGCCTCAGCACAGTTTCTTCATCTATAAAATGGTGATGATAAAACTGGTTTCCTAGAGCTGTTGTGAAGATTACATGAAATTATCTGTATTAAAATCCTTAACATAATCACCAGCACAGAGCCTTCAATAAACAGCAAGGTAATTATTAATATTATTTATTAATAAAGAGATAATATCACTAGGCTGTCTAATTACCTAAGGAGTTGATAATGAATATGTGGGAGTTGGAGAGAAAAGAGAGAAAAAGTTGTGTTTGGAAGAATCTGTAGAGGGTCCATGCGGGAGTGGACTGCATGATGAAGCATCGGGAAGGGGACCTGGACTGGCAGAGGTGTACTGGTGAGGGAAGAGTCAGCAAGAAATAACTGTCCTGGTTCCCATGGAGAAGAGCAGCTGCACCACATGTGACACACACACTTAAGAAATAGGCGTGTTCTACACGATGAGTGCCACAAAGAGAACATTAAAGTAGGGATATGATAGAGTAGCAGAATGGCTATTTGGGATTGTTTAGAGAAGGGGAAACCCTCTGATGTCCAGATAAGAAGGAACCAGCTGTACCAAAGAGGAGGCAGGATGTTTCAAGCAGAGAAAAATTCGAGTGCAAAGATCCTGAGGCAGGGATGAGTTGGTGTGCTTGATACGTAACATATGCAGCTGGACTAGTAGCTAGTAGAGAGTGGCATGATGCAGAGTGGGAGAATGTTTCAGCTTATATTATTGCACAAAAAACCACCCCAGAACTTAGTAGCTTATAACAACAGCCATACATTTGCTTACTTTATGTGAGTCAGCTCGGTCTGGGTCAGTTACTTGACTTTTCTGCTGGTCTCACTGATGTACTTGTAGCCATCTCATGACTTACCTAGGCCTGCAGGTCCAAGATGGCTTCTCTCACTTGTCTGACCATTGGGCTAGCTGTGGGCTGGGCACCTGGGTTTTCCTGCATGTGAGCCAGCATTCTCCGGTAGATTGAGTGGGCTTTCTTAACATGGGAGTCTCAGTATAGCGTTCCATGAGCATAAGATCAGAAGCTACAAGACCTCTGAAGGCCTTGCTTGGAAGGTTCACAGTGTCATATTTTGCAACTCATAGCAAGTAACAATGCCAAGTCTTATTCACAGGGTGGGGACAAAAAGTCAACTTCTTAATAGGAGAAGCCATAAAGAATTTGGGCCATTTTCAGCCGGATGTGGTGGCTCACACCTGTAATCCCAGCACTTTGGGAGGCCGAGGCAAGCGGATCACCCAAGATCAGGAGTTCGAGACCAGCCTGGCCAAGGTACTGAAACCCTGTCTCTACTAAAAATACAAAAATTAGTCAGACATGGTGGCAGACACCTGTAATCCCAGCTACTCAGGAGTCTGAGGCAGGAGAATCACTTGAACTCAGGAGACAGAGGTTGCAGTGAGCCAAGATCATGCCATTGCTCTCCAGCCTGGGAAACAAGAGTGAAACTATGTCTCAAAGAAAAATAAAAAAAGAAAAAGAATTTGGGGCATTTTAGAATTTTAGATCCTCCGCAAATAAGTCGGCTGGAGTCTGATCACATTTGAATTTGTATATGGAGAAAAGTAGTTAGAATTGTCCATTACAGCCTACTTGTATAATGAATGCCATTTCTTCATTTCAAGGCAAGGTTCTGACAAACTTTTTGACTGAAAATCATTAAAGGGTGAGAAGACTTCCTTGTCCTGGATTACATGACAGAGTTACACTGTATTCAGAGCCACTATACCCTCATTCCCAGGTACCTTCTGCTTCTGGGCCTGGAAATACTGCTAAGGGAACCTCTCTCTCTGTTTTAGAGAAAGGCCAGCCTCCAATAAAGAAGAAGGATGAGCTGGGGCAGTGTCATTCTCCAGTCTCTTTATGGAAGGGAAAACCAGACAAATTACATATTAAAAATAACTTCTGAGATACTGATGCACTTATTTTTTTTAAAATGAGTGTAGATTTGAAAATTACTTCTTAACATGTTAATTTAAAGTTGGTCTTTAAAAAAATTATCTCACAGATTGCCAGCAGATGCATCTGGGATGTTGCATGGGACAGCTGGGTCGCAGCAAAACACGAAGCAGAATCCTACATGGCACTGGTCTTGGTGTTTGCCCTTTATTATGAATAGCTCATTACAGGTACTAAGAAGTGTTTACTTCTGAACTTTTAAAAAATAAATGAAATTTATATATTTGTGAATCTCATAATAGTTCTAATTTGCTATATTTTTATTTCTAATTGAGGCCTTTTAATTGTATTATTTTAACAACAAAGTAGAAGCTAGATTTTTACATTTATACTTACTATTATATTACTAACATAATATTATCCCAAAGTAGTATAAAAGGGGTGTGTGTGTCTGTGTGTGTATGTATGTATCTATATGCAAATTCTTATAGCAGAATATAGGGAAAATATCATTTTTGTAAGATTTAAGAAAATTGTAATTTGCTACAGGAAATTAAAATGCAACTTTGGAAAGCATCAAATTCAGTAGATGTTAAGATAGATTTTGGAAATTCCTAATGATATTTTAATACTTTGTATTCATTCTTTTGAAAGGAATTACCAAGTTTGAAAGAAAGATGTTATATATTTCATAATTCCCTACTGCTTCTGGGCCTGGAAATACTGCTAAGGGAACCCCTCTCTCTGTTTTAGAGAAAGGCCAGCCTCCAATAAAGAAGAAGGATGAGCTGGGGCAGTGTCATTCCTCCCTCTCCAACCAAACTGCTTACAAATGTGTAGTCAATTTACTAATCTGTTAGACTCTGTTAGTCAGGCTCTCTGAGCCTGTTACGCTCTTTTTTTTAGATGCAAGAACTGAAAACTCTTTATAAATTGTTTATAGAAATGTGGAAAATTGTATTTCCCAGGGATTTGATCAAGGATCCAGGTTCTATCCAACTTCCTACTCTCCCCACAGGCTTCCACGTACATTAATTTTACCTGACAGAATTTAATCATGTTCCCATGACAGAACCAGTTGTAATTCCCTCTAGGTTTGGGGCTGGAGCCTACCTTTCCCAAAGCACGAGATCATGTGAAAATTGTGGATACTGGTCAGGTACAATGGTTCAGTCCTGTAATCCTAGACATGGGAAGGCCAAGGTGCTTGCTCTAGCCCAGGAATTTGAGACCAGCCTGAGCAACATGCTAAGACTTCCGCCTCTAAAAAAAAAAAAAGGGTGAGAAAATTGTGGATCCAATGTACAAATTGGGACTCTTCTAGCAAGGAGGCAGGGTATGGACTCTTGTGGGAGGCAAGCAATAATGCCTGTGATAATCAGTATGATTTTCATCATTACAGCTGAGAACAACCATGTCAATATTGACCAGTAAAAATACCTATTAGTTCAGTTATCTACAAACAAGAAGATAAAAATAGCAGAGGAGGGTTTTTTTTTTTTTCCATTTAGGTTTGATAGTGAGTTGGTATATTCCTGCCTGAATAGATCCAAATGGAGTTTGGCTGAGAAAGTGCATGCAAGTTTGGCCAGAATTATTTTTAGGAAATAACTCCAGCTCCCTTCTGCTACCTTGTGAAGAAGGTGCCTTGCTTGCCCTTTGCCTTGAGCCATGATTGGAAGTTTCCTGAGGCCTCCCCATCCCTGCAGAAACTAGGGGCAGGGCCCAGATGGCTGACTGGAAGCAGGCCGTATTGGAGGCTCCTACTGAAAAAACATAAGCATATGGACCCTTCACTGACAACCAAGGAACCCAGGTTCTCTCATCAAAATTGACTAGAAGGCTGGCATGAGCCGCAGAGAGAAGGAAGAGCAGTGTGTTGCTGCGGCCCACCTCAGAGCCACAGGAGGAAGGGAACCCCTACCCCCACCCCCTGGCCAAGGGAAGCAGTGAGTGAGCATGCTACCCAGCTGGGGAAACTGTGCTTTTTCCGCAGAACTGTGCAGCCCACGGATTGGAAGATCCCACTCGTGAACACACGCCACTGGGGCTTAGCATCACAACCCCGGGACACACAGATTCTTACAGCCTCTCAGCTGGAATCTGCTTAAGCCTACTTCCCAGGGGGAGGGGTGACCAACAGTAGCTGTGGCTGCCTACTGTTTAAGTCATTTGTGCTCCTGGAGGGAGGGTCAGCAGCCAGCACTGGGACTCACAACTGCTTAACACGCTAAGCTCCTGGATGGGGGAAGAGTGGCACCCATTTCTATAGCTCCAGGCTATGGTTTTCCTCTGCTGTATCCAGGGAGGCTGGACAGTTTGGTTCCAAGACTTGTCTCCACAGCCCAGCACGCCAGCACACCACACACACTCTAGTCTGCGGCTAGAGTGCCTCTTCAGGTCTAACCCTGACCCATCCTTCCTCAGTGGGTGAGGCTTCCCTGAAGGATCTCCAATAGCTCCAGCCAGAGGCTCAGGGACAGAATTCTGATCTCCCTGGGCCTGAGCCCCTAGCATGAGGGCTGGCTGCAGTCTCTGTGGACCAGCAGACTTAGCTTCTCCTCATGGTAGTTCTGATCAATTCAGGTAGCCCAGATGAGTGGGTTCCCCCACAGTGAAACACACCCTCTCTACCAAGGGACAAAGTGCTTCATTAAATGGGTCCTGCTCCCCATGCCACCCAACTAGGTGAGACCCTCCAACAGGGGTTGTCAGAAACACTAAACAAGAGCTATCCTACTAGCATCAGGTTGAAGCCCCTTGAAATTAGACATCCCAGAAGAAGGAGCAGGCACCCATCTTTGTTGCTCTACAGGCTCCTTGAGTGACATCTTCAGGCACGTCAGCAAATCAGATGAATAAGGCCTGAAGTGAACCCCCAGCAAACTGCAGCAGCTCTACCTACAGAAGAGGGACTTGACTATTTAAAGAAAAACAAACAAGCAGAAAGCAACAACAGTAGCATCAACAACAAAAAAGGCCTCCACAAAAACCCCATCCAAGGGTCAGCAGCCTCAAAGATCAAAACTAGACAAACTCATGAACATGAGAAAGAATCAATGAAAAAAATGTTGAAAACCCAAAAGACCAGAGTGCCTCTTCTCCTCCAAATGATTGCAGCATCTCTCCACTAAGGGTGCAGAACTAGATGGAGGATTAGATGGACGAATTGACAGAATTAGACTTCAGAAGAAGGTTAAAAAAAACTATGAGGAGCTAAAGGAGCATGTTCTAACCAGATGCAAAGAATTTTGATAGAAGGTTAGAAAAATTGCTAGCTAGATTAACCAGTTTAGAGAGGAACATATACAACCTGATGGAGCTGAAAAACACAGCATGAGAGCTTCGTGAAGCATACACAAGTATCAATAGCCAAATCAACCAAGTGGAAGAATGGATATCAGAGTTTGAAAACCACCTTACTGAAATAAGAAATACAGACAAGAATAGAGAAAAAAGAATGAAAAGGAATGAACAAAGCCTCCAAGAAATATGGGACTTCATAAAAAGACCAAACCTACGATTGATTGGAGTACCAGAAAGAGGGAGAATGGGAACAAGCTGGAAAACACACTTCAGGATATTATCCAGGAGAACTTCTCCAACCTAGCAGGACAGGCAACATGCAAATTCAGGAAATACAGAGAACACCATTAAGATACTCCATGAGAAGATCAACCTCTAAGACACATAATCATCAGATTCTCCAAGGTTGAAAACAAGGAAAAACTGTTAAGGGCAGCCAGAGAGAAAAAGGCCAGGTCACCTACAAAGGGAAGCCCATCAGACCAACAGTGGACATCTCAGCAGAAACTCTCCAAACCAGAAGAGATTGGGGGCCAATATTCAACTTCTTAAAGAAAATAATTTTCAACCCAGAATTTCATATCCAGCCAAACTAAGCTTCATAAGCGAAGGAGAAATAAAATCCTTTCCAGACAAGCAAATGCTGAGGGATTTTGTTACTACCAGGCCTGTTCTGCAAAAACTCCTGAAAGAAGCACTAAATATGGAAAGGAAAAACCAGTACCAGCCACTGCAAAACACACCACAATATAAAAACCAATGACACTATGAAGAAACTGCACCAACTAGTGTGGAAAATAATCAAATAGCATCATGATGACAGGATCAAATTCACACATAACAATACTAACCCTAAATGGAAATGGGCTAAATGCCTCCAATTAAAAGACACAGAATGGCGCATTGGATAAGAAGTCAACACCCATCGGTATGCTATATTCAGGAGACCCATCTTACATGCAATGACACACAGGCTCCAAATAAAGAGATGGAAGAAAATGTACCAAGCAAATGGAAAGCAAAAAAAAAAAAAAAAAGAAGAATAAAAAAAGCAGGGGTTGCAATCCTACTCTCTGACAAAACAGACTTAAAACTAACAAATCAAAAAGACAAGGGAACCACATAATGATAAAGGGAACAATTCAACAAGAGCTAAGTATTCTGAATATATATGCACACAATACAGGAACACCCAGATTCATAAAACAAGTTCTTGGAGACCTATAGAGAAACTTAGACTCCCACACAGTAATAGTGGGAGACTTTAACACCCCACTGTCAGTATTATATAGATCAATGAGACAGAAAATTAACAAGGATATTCAGGACTTGAACTCAGCTCTGGATCAAGTGGACTTAGTAGACATCTATGGAACTTTTACCCTAAATCAACAGAACATACTTTCTTCTCAGTGCCACATAGCACTTATTCTAAAATTGATCACATAATTGGAAGTAAAGCACTCCTCAGCAAATGCAAAAGAACTGAAGTCATAACACATTAGTCTTTCAGACCACAGTGCAATCAAATTAGAACTCAGGATTAAGAAACTCACTCAAAACTACACAATTTCTTTTCTTCTTCTTCTTTTTTTAAATGGAGTCTCACTCCGTCACCC
The DNA here is from genome assembly GCA_004027715.1 of Plecturocebus donacophilus. Classification (NCBI taxonomy): domain Eukaryota; kingdom Metazoa; phylum Chordata; class Mammalia; order Primates; family Pitheciidae; genus Plecturocebus; species Plecturocebus donacophilus. Next base: position 66,660 of record PVKP010004509.1, read on the forward strand.
AGGCCAGGCTGGAGTACAATGGCACAGTCTTGGCTCACCGCAACCTCTGCCTCCCAGGTTCAAGCAGTTCTCTGGCTTCAGCCTCCTGAGTAGCTGGGACTACAGGTGTGTGCCACTACACTCGGCTAATTTTTGTATTTTTAGTAGAGACAGGGTTTCACTATGTTGGCCAGGCTGGTCTCAAATGCCTGGCCTCGTGATTTGCCCACCTCGACCCCCAAAATGGGGGATTACAGGTGTGAGCCACTGCATCTAGCCAAAACCACACAATTTCATGGAAATTGAACCAGCTGTTCCTGAGTGACTCCTGGGTGAAATAATGAAATTAAGGCAGAAATCAAGAAGTTCTTTGAAACCAACGAGGACAAAAAGACAATGTACCAGTATCTCTGGGACACAGCTAAAACACTGTTAAGAGGGAAATTTATAGCACTACATGCCCACATGAGAAAGCTAGAAAGATCTCAAATCAACACTCTAACATCACAATTAAAAGAGCTACAGAGGCAAAAGAAGACTAATCCCAAAGCTAGCAGAAGACAAGAAATAACTCAGATCAGAGAAGAACTGAAGGAGCTAGAGACACGAGAAACCCTCCAAAAAAATCAATGAATCCAGGAGCGAGTTTTTATGAAAAAATTAACAAAATAGGTAGACTGCTAGCTAGACTAATAAGAAGAGAGAGAAGAATCAGATAGACACAATAAAAAATGATAAAGGGGATATACCACTGATACCACAGAAATACTACCATTAGAGAATACTATAAACACCTCTATGCCAATAAACTAGAAAATCGAGAAGAAATGGATAAATTCCTGGATGCTTACACCCTACCAAGACTAAACCAGGAAGTTGAATCACTAAATAGACCAATAACAAACTCTGAAATTGAGGCAGTAATTAATACCCTATGAACCAAAAACACCCCAGGACCAGATGGATTCACAGCTAAATTCTACCAGAAATACAAAGAGGAGCTGGTACTATTCCTTCTGAAACTATTCCAAACAATTGAAAAGGAGGGCCTCCTTCCTAACACATTTTACGAAGCTATTCCAAACAACTGAAAAGGAGGGACTCCTTCCAACTCATTTTATGAAGCCAGCATCATCCTGATACCAGAACTGTGAAGAGACACAACAAAAAAAGAAAACTTCAGGCTAATATCCCTGATGAACATCAATGCAAAAATTCTCAATAAAATATTGGCAAATCGAATCCAGCAGCACATCAAAAAACTTATCTACCATGATCAAGTCGGCTTCAACCCTGGGATGCAAGCCTGGTTCAACATATGCAAATCAATAAGCTTAATCCATCTCATAAACAGAACCAAAGACAAAAACCACGATTATCTCAATAGCTGCAGAAAAGGCCTTTGATAATAAAATTCAGTATCCCTTCATGTTAAAAACTCTCAGTGAACAAGATATTAATTGAACATATCTCAAAATAATAAGATCTTTTTATGACAAACCCACAGCCAATATCATATTGAATGGGCAAAAGCTGGAAGCACTCTCTTTGAAAACCCATATAAGACAAGGATGTCCTTTCTTACCATTCCTATTCAACATAATAGTGGGAGTTCTGGCCAGGGCAGTCAGGCAAGAGAAAGAAATAAATGGTATTCAAACAGGAAGAGAAGAAGTCAAGTTGTCTCTGTTTGCAGACGACATAACTTTATATTTAGAAAACCGCATCATCTCAGCCCAAAAACTTCTGGAACTGATAAGCAACTTCAGCAAAGTCTCAGGATACAAAATCAATGTGAAAAAATCACAAGCATTCCTTTACAACAACAATAGGTAAGCAGAGAGCCAAATCATGAACTCCCATTCACAATCACTACAAAGAGAATAAAATACCTAGGAATAGAGCTAACAAGAGATGTGAAGGACCTCTTCAAGGAGAACCACAAACCACTGCTCAAGGAAATAGCAGGGGACACAAACAAATGGAAAAACATTCCATCCTCATGGATAGGAAGAATCAGTATTGTGGAAATGGCCACACTGCCCCAAGTAATTTATAGATTCAATGCTATTCCCGTCAAACTACCATTGATATTTTTTTGCAGAATTAGAAAAAACTTTTAAATTTCATATGGAATCAAAGATGACCCCATAGAGCCAAGACAATCCTAAGCAAAAAGAACAAAGCTGGAGGCATCATGCTACCTGACTTCAAACTACTACAAGGTAGTGGCACCAAAACAAACATAAGACCCATGGAGCAGAACAGAGACCTTAGAAATAACACCATACATCTATAACCATCTGACCTTCGACAAACCTGACGAAAACAAGCAATGGGAAAAGGATCTCCTACTTAGTAAACGTTGCTGGGGAAATTGGCTAGCCATACGCAGAAAACTGAAACTGGACCCCTTCCTTACATTTTTTACAAAAATTAACTTAAGATGGATTAAAGACTTAAATGTATAACCCCAAACCCTAAAAACTCTGGAAGAAAATCTATGCAGTACTATTCAGGACATAGGCATGGGCAAAGACTTCATGACAAAAACGCCAAAAGCAATGGCAACAAAAGTCAAGATTGACAAATGGGATCTAATTAAACTAAAGAGCTTCTGCACAGCAAAAGAAACTATCATCAGAGTGAACAGGCAACCTACAGGATAGGAGAAAATTTTTGCAATCTACTCATCTGACAAAGGTCTAATATCCAGAATTTGCAAGGAACTTAAACATACTTACGAGAAAAAAAACCAACCCCATTAAAAAGGGGCAAAGGATATGAACAGATACTTACCAAAGGAAAACATTTACGCGACTAACAAAAATAGAAAAAAAAAAAAAGTCCAACATCACTGAGCATCAGAGAAATGCAAATCAAAACCACAACGAGATGCCATCTCACGCCAATCAGAATGGTGATTATTAAAAAGTCAGGAAACAGGCCAGTCATGGTGGCACACACCTGTAATCCTAGCACTTTGGGAAGCCGAGGTAGGCAGATCATGAGGTCAAGAGATGAAAACCATCCTAGCTAACATGGTGAAACCCCGTCTCTACTAAAAATACAAAAACTATCTGGGCATAGTGGCACGTGCTTATAGTCCCAGCTACTCGAGAGGCTGAGCCAGGAGAATTGCTTGAACCCAGGAGGCAGAGGTTGTAGTGAGCCAAGATTGCGCCATGGCACTCTAGCCTGGTGGCATAGCAAGACTCCATCTCAGAAAAAAAAAAATAGATGCTGGTGAGGCTGTAGAGAAATAGGAATGCTTTTACACTGTTGGTGGGAATGTAAATTAGTTAAACCACTGTAGAAGACAGTACAGTAATTCCTCAAGGATCTAGAACCAGAAATAACATTTGACCCAGCAATTCTATTACTGGGCATATACCCAAAAGAATATAAATCATTCAGGTATAAAGACACATACACATGTGTGTTTATTTCAGCACTATTTACAATAGCAAAGACATGGAGCTAACTCAAATGCCCATCAGTGACAGACTGGATAAAGAAAATGTGGTATATATACACCATGGAATACTATGTAGCCATGTATTCCTCAAAAAGGAATGAGATCATTGAGATCATATCCTTTGTAGAGACATGGATGAAGCTGGAAACCATCATTCTTAGCAAACTAACACAGGAGCAAAAACCAAACACTGCATATTCTCACTCATATGTGGGAGCTGAACAGTGAGAACACATGGAAACAGGGAGGGGAACAACACACACCAGGGCCTGTTGGGGGTGGGAGTTGAGGGGAGGGAACTTAGAGGATGGGCCAACAGGTGCAGCAAATCACCATGGCACACATATACCTATGTAACAAACCTGCATGTTCTGCACATGTATCCTGTTTTTTTAGAAGAAATTTAAAAAACATTTTGATCATTTTCTTACTATTTATGCCAATTCTGTTAGTAAACTAAAATTCTCTGAGAGTTTCCTTCTTGCAACTGTATATCAGAACAACTGTTCTTTCATAATAAAATAAAAATATGCTTGGTGAAAAAAAATCACTCCATCATTATACAGAGCATACACATCATAGTTGTAGCCAAAAAATCTCTAAAAAAGGAGCAATTGATGCAAACTTTGACCACAGAAAAAATTAGTAATAAGAAACCTATGAAATATGCCATATCATGAAATGTGCCTTCCTGATGAACTTGTCAGGATGAATTAATTGCAAAATATATTACCTAGTAATTGACTTAATTGCTTCATAGACTTGTTTGTAAAATGAGAATTATACCTTTTTCCTAAGATTTGTATGTGAATTAAAGTAAATAATATGTAATCAAGCACTTGTGCACATTTATTCTTACCAGGTCTGACATCTCCAAGTTACCTTTAGCTTTGTTCTTTCTCTTACCCTTCTCTAAATCTCCATATATACTTAGTTGTTAAATTCTATAGATTTTAATTTTTTGAAGTGGTTCAAAATAGCTTCAGTTTTCCATTTCTATTAGCTCTCTAGCATAGGTACTCACTTCTCTCAAATCTGTTTCAATAGCTCCTTTCTTTCCATGATTCATTTATTATTATTTTTTTGTTGAACAGAATCATGCATCTACTATGTTCTAGGCACTGTGTGAGATGTAGATTGTACTGTGGTGAAAAAACAGACAATGCCCTTGACCTCACTGAACTTCTTTTGTATTCGGGGTATTCAGCAACTACACCTCTTTTATAGTAAATGCTTCCAAGAATAAGCCAGGGAAAAAACCCAATGGGCCTATTTTTCTTTGCCATAAGTCTCATCTACATACCTTACACATAAAACTGAAGGAGTTTTCATCTTGGAGGCATAACTTCATATCACTCCCTGCCTCAGAACCCCTCAGTGGTTCTTGATTGCCTTGTGCATGAATACCAACTCTTCCGCCTACTTTTAAGGTTCTAGATTGTCCCTAATGTAATACTCTGCTATTGTCTGAGGTTAAGTGGATTCCAGGTGCATTACAAACATCTCAGATCCTAGCAATACTTGTTACTGCCAATCTAAGGTCTTTCTCACTGCTTCTCCAGGTTGGGTTAGATACCTTCCTTTGTCCTCTCATAATATCGTGTATTATTGCCTTTCTCCTACCATGATACCCCTTTCCTTATCTTCTTTCCCAATATACTATGTTGAGACCTGTATCAAAAAAACCCTCTGCTCTGCCATCATCAGCCTCTTTCCCCATTCCACCTAGGCTGCACTTCACCAGGATCCTATAAAAGGGTGGAGTCACCTGACTCCACCAGACTAACATGCTAAATATTCAAGTATATAACTTTTGAACCACTTGCCCACTGTGAAAATCACTCACATGAAATATCACGTAAACTTTTCCTTCAGTCAGATCTGAATATCCCACTCATCTGACGTCTTGCTTCTCTAAGCTTTTCAGGGTGGGTTATGGAACTTTTATTTATGTGGTTCATCAGGCTCCTCTATATTCCCAACCTCTTCCACATGCATTGCGAGTTCCTTTCCTTAAAAGCAATCTGACTTTTCCCTGAAGAGTGCCACTGCAGTCCTCTTAAATGGTTGTCTTGTTGAAGGAAAATGATAATTACAAAGAGACCAAATAAAAACCTTTTTCAGCCAGTAAATTCTGGTTTCATAATTTTATGAATTGATTGATGTTAAGAGATTAGTGAAAGTGGCTGTGACGAAAGGGTGAAGAGGTCCACAGCAAGTAATGCTGCTACACTGTGTAGTAAAGAATTCCTGGGAACAGTTCACCAGATTGAAAACGCAAAGATAAAATGTTGGAAGCTGATCTAAACTTAGAAAACAGAATGACAATTTATCAATACAGAAGATTAAGTAATAGTATGAGAAGCGGCAAATACAGTTCACACTACTATTGGTAACTTTTTTTGTTTTCTTTGTTTTTTATTTTTACAAAGAATAAAGACTAATTCTCCATGTTTCTCATGTTTTAAATTATGGCATACTAAATAGTTTTACAATTAAAAAAATTCCTGATATATTTCTACCTAGCAGTAAGAGAGTTTTTGATGTTTCAACAAAAGTTCTTAAGTGTCACTGAACAATTTTAATTTTCTTTGATTATTAAGATCACCTTGCATGATTTCAACTTCCATGGTCATTTTTGTAGTCCTGTTCTTCTACCATGCCAAGCTAGGACTGGCTGTATGCTAGTTTCTCAATTCCTTAACCAATTCACATTCAATTGCCTTTTACTTCCTTTTACCCCTCTAGACCTTGCTATCGCTAATATTAGTATGACCTCTGAAATGTTTATTTCAAGCAAGTTATTCTCATGCAATCATTTCCTGTCCTTTCAGCTCACCACCTCTAGTACCCTGAAGACAGCCACTCTTTAATCTTATTGAAGTCGCCAGTTCATTGGCTTTTGTCACCATTTATAGCCCTCTAATTTCCTTCCTTATTCAGCTTACATTTCATGGCTCATGATCATAATCACTCCTTTCCAAACACACTCCAATTTTTTTGTCTCTCTTCCTTACCTAGAAAACTCCTTCCTGAATGAACCCTGGTATCTGCTTTGTCCAAGCCTGAATCTAAGTAGCTAAACTTGACTGAGAACCTCACAAAGCCAGACTGACTAGTTTCACTTTAAATTCATGATCACAAGTCTCAAGTAGGTAAAGCACTCGACATCCTGGAAACTTTGCTTTCTTGCTCTCTGACACACCTTCTTCCTCAAACCTTCTGTATCTCTCTCCTTTACTCAACTGTCAGCTGATTTTCCCTTTATATTTCATTAAGGAAATAAAATATGTCAGAAATAAAAAACCTTCACGTTTTCCACTCACCTGCTTGCAGCTGCAGCCACCTTCTGTCTTTCCTGTTAGAATGGGTGGATTCTGCTTCTCATCTAATACCTGTGCTCTGGGGCCCATTCCTTTTTGCCTTCTTACAAGCTGCCTTCCACTAGCATTTCCTCTCTCTGCTCAATCATGGTTTTCGACCTTCGGACTCAGTCATTCTTGTTAGTATACCAACTGTCTTCCATCTAAAACACATTACTACCACCTCTCCAGATACTCTTTCTCCATTACTTTTAATAATAACACTTCACAGAAGAGTTGTCTATACTCTGGCTCCAATTCCTAGTCTCCCATTCCTCCCCTAATCTGCTTCAATTTAATTTCTGAAACTACCACTTTGCTGAAATAGCTTGAAACAGTCAAGGTAGTTAATTACCTTCAGGTTGCTAAATACAATGGATACTTCTCTGTCAACTTACTAACTTCTTCATTGAGAGAGGTGACCAATTCCTTTTAAAAACACTCTCCTTTCAGTTTACAGTACTTTACACTCAGTTTTCTTCCTTTTCCTTCTCTATCTTACTTCCACAAGTTGAATACCTTTGGACTTCTTGGTTTTGGGCCTTATTTTCACCTATATCTGCATAATCTAAGTGGTCTCATTCAGTTGCATGTTTTTATTTTCCCCTTATCACTGTATTTCCAGGGCGTAACTCAGGGTGTAACTTATTAAACAATAAGGCAGTATTTGATGAATGAATAGTTTTTTACATCTCCATCATTTAACATAGTTCTTAGTTAATACTTGCCTTGCCATAAAGTATTTGTGGAATAACTGAATAGTCATTATTATTCTTACCATACAAATGAGGAAATGGAGGGTCAGAGATATTAAATAATTTACCTATGGTCACACAGCTAGTAAGTGGCACATCTAGGATTCAAACCAAAGTCTTAACTCTAAATCCTTGTTCTCTCCATTACATCATAGTACCTCTCCACATATTTGGTCCTTAACTCCTAGAATCCATCTTCATTTACCTTACTCTTATGCCAAACTGGAATGACTGATGTACCTGAATATGTTTATTTTCCCCCCTCAGCCTGTTTTGGGCTTGAAACCCAATTTCGACTTCCACTGCACATCTACCTGTATCTTTCCTGGCTTTAAAGCAGTTTTCAAATACTATGTCAACCTTGAAATCTCCATTTTTTAGTTGCTGGCAAACTCCATTTTTTTAGTTGCTGGTTGTCTTCCACCTAAGCTGCCTTAAAGTACAATTAGATATTTGTACCATATTGTATTAGTGTTGAAGCTGCCTATAGGATCCCAATCTATACAGTGCCTCCTTAATATTTTTCCTTGCCTTGCACATTGGAAGCCTGAATCAGTATTTGTTGACTCCGGAATAAATTTGCATTTGATCTTGTCAACCTAAATAACAGACAGGTTTGCCAAACATGACAAACTTATTTGAGAGTAGACACTGCAATGTGGAATATGGTGCCATAGTAAACTATAGGTGTATTGAGGGAGGTAAAGGAAGACCAGGGGTTTACAAGGAAAAGTGAGGAGGATTACCTAAGTTGTTTTGAAACAATTATCCTTGGCTATAAAGATCAGTAACAAGGGGATGCCAGTCCAAGGTTGGGCAGGCAGTTGCTGTGCAAACGTCCTTAAAGTATTTTTTGTGTACTGTTTTGTGGCCTTTGTGCAAGGCTGTGGTTTCGGCAGCTTTTTGTGATAATTCTTGCTATCAGGCTATTATTAGTGAGAACCTTCCCTTCATGGCTTTCCTTGACTCCATTTTCTGACAGCTTTCACAATGTAGATCGCTGAAGAGTTTTTTTACGCTGAACTCTATCCGGAGAATCTGACGGAGGGTCCTGAGGCATGCAAACAATTTAGCTGAAAGATGCAGTTTCCTCTCGGCAGATAGGAGCGCAGTGCAAGCTTACACCGCACGTGGCGGGGCTGAGGGAGCGAGGCTGGGTTAGGAAGGCTTGAAGGCCCCGCATCGTCAGTGGGGACCCCTGTGACCTGCAAGTGAGCCAGGCTGGGCTGGGATGTTAACCACGGTGTTTGTCAATGTGACACCCTAGAAATAATCCCTTTATCTTTCCGCACTTTTGTTGCTGAGTGTTCTCTACCTTCCAGAACAAGTCACCTGCAGGCGCAGGTAATGGAGGCCGTGGTGTCAGCTGCAGGCTGGCCGCCCGGGGCCCGGGCTCGGCTCCTCACTTTCCTGCTTTTAGTGCGGTGCTAGAAGAGCCCTGATGCAGCCCGAGCTCACGAATAAATGCCGCTGAAACACACCGGCTTCCACGTTCCCGTGGGAGTACCTGCCAAGCCGGCGTTCAGGCCCCTCCCGGCTCCCCGCCAAGCGCGTCCTCAGAGGAGCCATCAACCACGCGGGAACGAAAGCTACGCGGGCCGAATCTCGGCGACTTTTCCCCGCCGTGCCTTCCCCACGCTCCTGCGCGGGCACCGACAACCCCCGGGGGCAGCCGCGGATGCCCGGGGAAGCGCGGCCGGGACAGGTGGCTTCCAGGCTCTCTTCCGGCGCCGCCAGCAAGAGGGACGGCCCGAGAACAAAGGCGGGCGAGGGGCGGTGACTACGAGCGCGCAAAGGCAGAGGCCGGG